>APFE030849658.1:4508-89173 GCA_000404065.3 Pinus taeda
AACTTAATTGAAGACTTGCTCACTCATCACAAGATCAAGCATAGGACTTCCACCCCATATCATCCTCAAGCAAATGGGCAGGTGGAAGTCACTAATAGAGCATTAGAAGGGATTTTGACTAAGATGGTGAGTAGCAACAGAAAGGATTGGGCAGATCGCCTAGTTGAGGCCACTTGGGCCTACAACACCACTTGGAAGACCATAACCACTTTCACACCTTATGAGCTGGTCTATGGGAAGAGAGCTTTGCTGTCAATTGAGTTCGAGTACAACACATTGAGGATCGCAGCTCAGCTGGACCTAGATCTCAGCCATGCTCAACAAGAAAGGTTATGGTAGCTGAATGGGTTAGATGAACACCGAATGCAGGCCCTCCTCCACTCATAAGTGGTTCAACTGCAGAGGAAGATATGGCATGACTGGCACCTTAATGACAAACAATTCCAGCGGGGAGATTGGGTGCTGCTGTATGATTCCAGACATAAGGATTTTAAAGGGAAGCTGAGGACAAGATGGCTAGGACCATATGCAGTGGAGAAGTGTAATGACAATGATTCCATCCTTACCAGACCATTGATGAAGAATCCATCCCTATTCTCATTAATGGGCATCAAATAAAGATCTACAGGAAACCTCTTTCGAGGCAAGAGTTCATCGAAACTATGGAAAAATCAGTGCTGGTAATAGAGAAGGGTTCTGCCTCTCTTTTGGGCACACCCTGAGCATCATTATATCAAAAAAAAAAAATAATACAATAAAAAAGATCCTTGGGTGAAAACCTCTCTGAGGCGCCGAAGGCAGATGGTAGGGGTGAAAACCTCATTGAGGCGCCCCTGTTGTCTCTCTTAAAATAAAGAATTGGAATAAAAATATCCTTGGGCGAAAACCTCTCTGAGGCACCCAAGGCAGATAGTAGGGGTGAAAACCTCATTGAGGCACCCCCGTTGTCTCTTTAAAAAAAAAAAAAAAAGAGAAAAAAAGAAGAAGAAGGAAGAAACAAAAAAACAAGTTTAAGCCTTGGAAATTGTTGCAGGTTGTAGGAACACAATGCAGAAAGGAGGCCTCCCAACACAAGGATAGGGGTCCCTACCAAGCCACTAGGCATCCTCACATACACTCCCTCCATGAACAGTCACTTTTTTCAGGGTTCGGACACAATCTGGTCGTGGTTCAACCTTCTACAAGAAGCTACAGGACTTTCTACAAGAAGTTCTGTATTTCTACAGGAAACATCCTGTAGAGCCTTTGGGTGGGCCAGAATCGATTATGGAGAAGGATTTGAAGCTCAAAGTCTATTGAGGAGGCATGCAACCACTCTTTTCTTCCATCCTCCACTTGTTTCATCTCCTTCCACCACCATTGCCACCACCTGGTTGAATATACCTGTACAGTCATACCAGAACCCTGTTTTCTCAGATCAAAATTTGTTTTTTTCAAGTGAAAAATGAAGCATGCAAAGGCTCGCACACTTTACCTGTCAAGGCGACCTCAGAACCCTCCATCCATGAACGCGACTTCGTTTATTTCAGCATGCACCACAAGAGGAGAAACAACTACAGGATGTCCTACAGGAATCCTATAACAGCTGATCCGGCTGGAGCACATACCATGGAGACACCAGCAGCTCACATCAAACGAAGTCGGTGCATGCAGCATTCACCACCAGAAAGTCAAGTCTCAAGGTCTTGGAACCAACATCAACCAATGGAAAAGGAGCTCCAGCACCCGTGCATGAAGTAGTAGCAAGAAGATCCAGCATTCCTCGTCCCGAAACCTGAAAAAACAACATCCACGGCCGCACAAGTAAGTGCCTAACCTTATTTCATCAAATTACATGAACTATACTCTAAAATTGCATGACTATGAGAATGGAGTTGGTGGCCATTCAACTGGCCACCCACAGCCAGTCATACGGCCTTGTAGGATCCGAATGGGCTTGGCTATGCTGAAAAGACGGGCAGTTGACACGTGGGAAGTGTCCAGTCGGGGAGAATCAGCAGTATGACAGAAATGGCGGCGGTGAATGCAGAGGGAAGGATTCAGCGGTCAGGGACACGCCGAGGAATGATGGCTGTGACGTCAACCAATGGATCGGCCGGGACAGCTCACCCCTGTGCCATGAATTCCGCAGCAATTTAAAATTGGCCGGCCGAATAAATCATGATAAACTGCTGCCATTCGCACTTACAACCGCTTTGCAGCTGAATACGCGTCCTCCTCCTCTGCAAGTTGTTAGCCCAAGCTTCTCAGTTTGTTCCAACATCCTCCTGCAGCTCAGACTCATCCAGAACCACCGTAATGTCCTCCAAAAGCCGAGAAAGATTTCTACAGGAAGTTGCGCTACAGGAAACCCAGCATAAGAAGGAGCTTGGACTGTTCACGTCGAGGGTGGCAATTCTCAGTGAGGTAGGCCCGAACATACCTTTCCCATGCAAAATAGTTCAAAAGGTGGTGAATTCGACGTGCTGGGGGGGGGTAGAGAAAATGTAAATGCAAGTCTGCCTGTGAATCCAAAAAGTCGTTTCCTTATCGTTGCATGAGATTGTCTTCGTGGTTTGCATCCAAGATTTTCTCCACGAGCCTTGAGTTAAATTCCTCCTGTAGAAAAGTGAGACACTGTCAAGGCTAACCGATGGAAAAACTGTGAATTTTATATGATTGTGTGTATGTTGGAGACGTAGCTCTGCGCTCTATTTAGAGAAATCCCGAAGTCCTCCTTCTGTACATGAGCAGTTAGGTTTCAAAACAGGGGAATTGGTACGAAGAGGCCTGCAGATACTGTTTTTAACGCTCTGAGAAGGAAACACCCCTAGATTTCCCTTTCTAGTTAGAGCGCAAGCAAAAATAGAGTCTTTTTCACCATGCCGGGAGGGTTTATCAGAAAAGAACCCTCAAACTCCAAGAAATTATGGGAGACCCCTGAGGTGGTGGACTTATTTTCCCATGCACACTGGATGACATTCTGTGACAAGCTTCAAGGTCATGATGATGAAATTACAGAATAATTCCCAAGGTACCTGAAGCCGAAGTCAAAGACACTAGCCACTGTCAACTTCAGAGGGTTGACCCTCAGACTCACCCCACAGCTCATTAGCAGAGTCACTAATCTACCGATGGGGGTACCCTAGGATAAGGAGGAGAGAAAATTGGGTCAAAAGGCTAAAAAGGAGTTTTTCTTGCCAGAGGAACAATTTTCAGAGGACAAGAATGGGGTCCGAAGAACCAGTCTACAACTGTTTTGGAGTGAAGTCAACCTCCAAATTATGAAGTACATTATGTGTGAGGGGCGATTCAGCATCGTATATGGTTATCATTTCCGGCTGCTAACAGAACTCAGGCACCAAATGGACCTACCCTCAGAACAGAAATTGAGCATTCCCTACTTCCTCCTGCAATCCATGATTGAGTGTGCCACAAAGCTGAGGGAGGGGACACCAGACCAGCTGGCCCATCATGGGCTTATCAAGCTCCTCGTGGAAGATGCACTCTAACCAGGCTTGAATCAAAAGAGAATAAGTCTTTGTATGGTCTAGTAATATCTAGTTCCAACTTCTCCATCACAGATTTAGGCATCAAGTTATGAGAAGCACCAGAATCAAACATGGCATTATGAAGTATTTTATCATGTATGTTTAGACTTACATAGAAAGGAGGAACACCCCCATCTACAAATTTTCCATTTACCTCAGGCCAAAAATTGATTCAGGATGGTCATCAAAAACATTCATTGAATCTTTGTCCATAGGAATTTGGAGTGATCTGCTAATTTGACCTCTTTAGATATCATGTTTAGCCAATTCTGAAAATGGAATAGCTATTTTTAATTTTCCTATTTTTGTCTCAAGATTGAAAGGTTTTTCAATTTGAGTTTTTGCATTTCGGACAGTGGGATTCTCTTTTTTTGTTGTATTTTCTGTGTTTTTCTCCTTTTCGGGAGTGGTGTTATGAGCTGAACTTACCTCCAAATCAATCTCTGGAGGTTCTTCCACATTTCCTCTGAGAGGAATGGAAGTTGAAGATTGTGTGTTAGGTGGTTAATTATCCGATACATCTTCAACTATTGGATCATTTGGGTTAGGACCTGTTCCAGGAAGGATTTGTACAGGGGGTTTATTGATCTTAGCCTTGTTAGGTTGCTTTGTATCTTTCTGTTTATTGGTTTCAGAGACATCTATTCTTCTTCTTCTCAGATTATATTGCTTGTGGACTTCATAAATGGTCGTATCATATCCCTCCCTAAAATCAAATGGTTCACCTGACTGATTTTGGAATTGTTTAAGAGTGTGGGCTTCTTGATCCTCTTGAGTCAAGAAAAGTTGTTGTTCATTATTGATGCCCATTAAATTAGTTTGAGTGTCTTCTGGTGGTTCATTAGAAGTTGAGGCTTCAACATAATTTTCCTAGAATGGGGGCCTAATGTTTTGGTCAGGTCCAGCCTTTCCAGTATTAGGGTTTTGATTTTTTCTGAAATTTGGATTTCTCCCGGTATTGCTTGGTTGAACATCCCAAGGGGATTTCCTCTCAATTGTTTCTATTATATCTCCAAGTTTGTCCATTCCTTTAATAATAGCATCTAATTTTTATTCAAAGGCAGAAGATCCTTCTTTGAAAGGTATCCTCCTTTCAGCTCTAGCTCGAGTCCGCTTGGAAATCAGGTTGGCCTCAACGCTAACAGCTATACTCTGCATCTCTTCTAAGTCTCAAGGTACTCTTTCCCTAAGTTGGTATGCCATATCAGAATCAAATGCATCAAGGAATTTGATCAAGGCCAAATCTGGAGGAGGTCTGAGATTTTGAGGAATAACATTGTAGACATTATTGAATCTAGTATAGTAATCTTGGACAGTTTCTTGGGGACCTCTCTTTAAGCCTTCATATTCTGATAAAATGTGGAGAGGATCTTTCTTCTTTTCCCATCTGTTTAAGAAGGTCTGGTAAAGAGCTTGTGGGTCATTGATACTATTTGTAGGGAGGGTTCTAAACCAAGTTCTAACATCTCCAGTCAAACTTTGAACAAATACTTTCATTCTAACATCATCAACATCAACTTCATATATTTCAAAATAATCTGTCATTTTTTTAGTATGTTGGTTAGTTATATATGTGCCTGTGCCATCAAAAGGAGTGATTTTGCTTTGATAGTCTTGGGGCATAGCCCTTGGATTGGCAGGTAAGTTAAGAGGAGCATATATGTTTGCCATGTTAGCAAGAATATATGTGACAATTGGTGCGGTAGGGACGACAATAGGAATATGGAACGTAGATGAAGGAGCGGAAGGGGTAGCTTGAGGTTGAGAAGGTTGAGGGGCTGATGGTGAACTGGGAGAAGTAGTAGCAATCACAGAAAGATTTGGTGTCATTTCATAGGTAAGCTCAGGTTGGATGGGGTTCTGCAAATGTCAGTCAAGGTGTGGAGGAACAACTTCAAGCTACAGATTTTCAATGAATATTGGATCTTGAACTGTGTGGGTTAATCCAAATTCGGAGAAGGTCTCAAATGAAGATTTTTCAAAATACTTAGCACAAGGATGGTCTTCAAGGTGGATCAACCTCACAGGACAAGATTTTGATCTGGATAGGGGCCGAGAAATAGCAAAATTTTCTTGGTTTTCTTGTCTTCTAATAATTCTAGGAATCAGATTAGGATTTTCAAACACAGGTGGTGGGTTTGGATCAGGATTTGATCTGGTATAACGAATCCTTTCTAAAGCCAGGGTTCTAAGTGTATTGGTTTTCTGTAAATAGGTTTGACACTACAACTTTAACAGTTTCTTTAAGAAACTTTGAATATGGGAATTATGAACTTTCCTAAAGACCTATAAAGAAAGGAACTGATCAAGTATTTGAACCAACTGTCCAATCTATAAGCTAGATCAAAGATAGACTAAAGTAGCATTCATTTATTTCTGCCATTGCAAAGAAAAAGCATTTCAAAGGCTACCTGGCTGACTTCAGGCTTTGTCTATAACTAGTAAAGTAGATAGCAGCAACAAGCAAATTATTCAGGTCCCCAGTGGAGTCACCAATGATGTTATCACTCAGGTTTTCCCTAAAGTTGTAATAAAAGGAAAGGAGGCCGAGGTAACCACAAACCAATATTTTAGATACAAAATCTAGCCAATTTGTATCTAGATAGGGCTCTCTCTTTATGATTTAACTTTGTTTTGAAAATATTAGGCTAGTTATGAAGTTCAGGGGTTTTGTTTGATTTTTGGATGGTGAGATTTAATAGAACAGAGGTATAAGTCTGAGCAGTTCAGTCCATTGGGCTAATGGAGTCAAACAGGATGATTTCCTAGATGTGATTTCTAGTGCTTCCAGTTCTTCGCTGGTATTGGTGTTCAAAAAATGTATTCGTCGGTTAGCTTGTTCAGGCATCTGTCCCAATAAAACTCTAGTATTTTGAATCTCCACTTGGGCCTCTCTTATTAAGTCAATCTGCTCATGAATAACTTGGATAGATTTCCACGCATTATTAAGGGATTGATTGATGTTGGACCACAAAATTCCTTTGATTTTTGCCAGAGGTTTATCCAGAGAGAGTTCTTTTTCTAATGCTCTCACTTTGTTCTCTAATGTTTTCACCTCCCTTATTTTCTCTGCCACACTCATCTTGGATTTGTCATAACCTTTTTCTACTTTTGCCAATTGTTCCTTTACTTGTTTCAATTCTAACACTTGGAGTTTCAATTCTTCCATGGCCTTTATTAATTTCTCTATGGTCACATTAGTATTGTTTCCTGGTGTTGTTACTATTGTTGTTGTACCTGTGATTATTTCTGTTGTGGTTGCTGGGATATTGGGAGTCAATGCTTCTCCAAGTGTGGAGGGGGCTGCAGTCGAGATTATGGGAATTACCTCAGGAGGCTGGGAGGTCGACTCTCCCTGCTTTTCCTTTAGTGCTTTTTCTAATGCCTACTCTGTATCAGCTAATATTTCATTGAGTTTCATGAGCAGGTCCATCATATCTTCTTCGGATTTCCATTGTACAACTTTTGTAGTCTGTGGGTGCATTGAAGGAGGCAGTTTCAACTGTTTCCTCAGGGCAGCAATGTTCTCTTCTTTCTTCTTCACTAGTGCCTTTATGCCTTTAGCATCTTTGGGATCATGTCCCAGTTCAATGATGATTTCTTCTAAGGATTTGATCTTGTTGTCCTTGGTTAGAGAAGAAGCTTTCTCCAATCGCAATTGAGCAGAGGTATTGTCCAAGGAGTTTTGTAATTTATGGACCAACATTGCTTTATCAGCGAGTGTGGAGTAGACCATCTCTCCAATCTGTTTGTGAAGCTCAATCTGGTCCATAGGATGAATATCCTTGGCTAAGACCTCCAAATTTATCTTGATGTAATTAGCTGTTGACTGTGGTTGTTGCACTTTGGGCTTAAAGTAACTCATTATCATTTTTCCTTCTTTAATATCATAGGCTGATGATGAGCCCCAAATTGGGTAACATATTGGGCTCATTTTGCCTAATTATCCTTGTTCAATCCTTCATTTTTCATAGCTTATGCATTATTTTTCAGTGTGTTTATGTCATTTGTACGAATAAGGGTAGTCACTCGTCCTAGGTGGCTAACGCGTGCTTATTTCAGGTTTTTTGACACATGTTGGAGCAAAATCGAGCAATCATGGGCTAGATGACAGCCAAGCTGAGGTGAGCATTCGTAGGGGGGTTGTCTATGACATTAGATAGCCATTCCTTGGGATCTTCACCCTCAAACTCCGAGCTCAAGGGCCACCAAAACCGGATCTAGAAGGGAGCCAAGCAGATTTTGAAAGGGACTGTCTACTAACAGTTTGGACAGCCAAGTCCCATAGATTTAGGAGGCCAACTAGGGCCCTTGTGGTGTATAAATGATAAGGCCTCAACATTCGTAAGGGACTTTTGAAACCATTGCATATTTTTCACTACAGTGTTGTTAGCTTTAGCTTGTTCTCTTGTAGCCATTTTGGCATAACTCTTGATGTATGACTATTTTTTTGATAATGATAAGAAGTCTGATTTTATATCAACTCTGAGTTTTCTATAGGAGCCGTAGCTCTTAGGTTTGGGCCCAAAATGAGAGCCTAGGGCCTCCTTTTTGTACTGTTATCTTTCCTTTATGCATCGTTGTTTTCCTTTTATGCATTTGCAAACGTATTTCTGTTAGGCAGATTTAGTTGTGTTGATTAACTAGGTCACTGTTTATGAATAGAATTGCTTCAAATGTTTAGAATAGATTGGTAGGATAATAACAGGAAAAAAGCTCCAGAAAAGGGTCAACAACACTTTTGGTTTCACCTCTTCCTTATTGGATCAGGGGCTGGAATTGAAGTAACCGTGTTGTCCCAACAAAAACACTAGTTTGCTTGACCATGCAATCCTTAGTGTGCTGTTTTCATTTGTAGAAGTTGGTTATGTGTTCAGACCTCTGAAATGTTTCATTTCATAGTTGATATACATGGTTCTCTTTCAAATAAAGCTGTTGTTCATTCACTTTATTGTTAGTTAAATTAGATTAGCTAGGACTTTAATTATTTGCAAGACTTTGTTGATTCAGTTGAATGTACACTATGCAGAGAATCTCTACCACTCTTTCATCCACCTAAGCTTCATCAGAGCCATCTGTTCCATCTCCTATCTAGGTTTCTCGTCTCACATCTATCCTTTTGCCCACGTAACCCTACCCTTTTGTGCAATCATTGTTTCAGCCTCCTTTGAGCCAATTCAGCCTTCTACACCTTCTTACCTCTCCATCCACCAGTCCCTGGGCCACTTCAGACCCCTATCCTACCTCCATATCCATTCATGCATCTTCCCTCACTCACCCATCCTCTAAAATCCAATTTTTAAACATCCTGTAGAAATTTCTGAACATCCTGTAGAACCCCTGCAGACTTCCTGTAGAAGCTCACAAATGAGGTTTCTTGATATCCAAACTTTGTGGAACTCTCTGGAAGGGTGTTAGGGACCCCTTAGACCCTCTCTGAACCTTCCCGACCTCTTCCAAGCATTTCTCCTCCTTGATCCACCCATGCACATTCAAAGAACAGTGAAAGCATATGCATGATGAAACTGACGACTTAATCAAAAATACAAAAAGATGTTTTCTTAGGATAGAGGTAGTCGAGACACATGTATTTTACCTTCATAGAAGTAATGGCATCTCTTTCAGTAGTTTTCATTCTCTTCTTTTGCATCAGTAGGACTAGCTAGTAGAATTAGGGTTGCTAGGGTTTGCACTTTCCTTCAGTTTTTCAATCTCTTTTTGCAAATAGATTAGCTTCCTTCGAGTTAGCTTTCATCCATCAATTAAAAAGCTTCTTCTAAGAGCTCATAGAAGTTGGCTTAAGCTCCTAGCAAACTTGTGCCAGCTGACCAAGTGACAACTGCGACAAGAGCTGGTACTTGTGCATACAGCACCGTCGCTTCCAAGTTTGTTACGAACTACCGGGTTCATAAAAGTAAAGAAGGGAGTCCCAGGAGTTGCAGCATTATTGCTGCAATACCTGGAGCCCACTAGCTAACATTAATCTCTGCTGGTTTGTGGGGGCCATCTTAAGATATTGATTATAAATCTGAAGCCTTAGTGGGTCATTTCTAGCCTTTATCTCTGTGAATGTCCTTTTGATGTCGGAGGCTTGTTTGCTTTGTGGCCTAATGGATGAAACTTCCACATTGTGTTGTCTTTATAGCTCCTGCATATGTGAGCTAGTTGATGTTTCTATCACCGGGGAAGTCTGCTAGCTTACTACCCTTTCACCTCTTAGATTGTTTGTTGTTTCTTCAATGATTTCCTCTTCTGACAGAGGATTCAATCTTTACCTTTTTTCCCCAGGTTGTTCTGCAGGTTCGCTGATAGGTGTGGCATCTTCCCTATCCCTCTTCTTGCTTCTTTCCTCATTTGGAGGAGTCTGTAATGTAGGAATTTCTACTGCTTTGGTTTGGACTGGAGGAATTTTCCCCTCACTCTGTTCTTTTGACATTGCTGACTGGTCTATCATTATAGGATGCTCCATGGTATCTACCTCTTTGCCTTTTGAAGTCCCTGTGACTGGTGTGCTGGTCTTTTGTGCAGGCTGCTGAGAAGTTCCAGTAGAGGATGTACCAACTCCTAATTGTTGGGGCAATTTGAAAGATACCTATCCAAAAGAGTCCATGTCAAGGGTTTTTTTCAAGATCCTTCATGGCATCTTCCATCTTTTCTTGCTCACTAATTTCTTCTATTAATGTCCCTTCTATCCATTCATCCTTATTAGCAAACTGTTCAATTTGTGGGATCCTATGATGTACATAAACTGACAGCTTGTTTCTCACCCTTCTGTCACTTATGAAACTGTATGGGTCATATGGCACCCACCAAAAACTTTTCTTCAATTTAAGTTGATCTCCTAAAATCTTGACAGCTTCTTACCAGGCATCTCTAGAATGGATGACATAAGGGCCTAACTGGTTTTTGATTCTTAGTTGGGCCTTCTTTGCATTACAAAAATGATCTAAATCTGCCTTTATGATCTATCTGAAATATTCTAATGCAAATAATCTCATAGGCACATATTTGGGCAGCTTGAAAGGACAAAGTTCACAGCCATATATTCTAATTTCTGTGTGATTTTGGTACAGGTACCAATCACCTATCTTGTACTGTTTGGAAAGTTGTAAAATCTTTTTCATGTCACCAGAAATTCTAGGAGGAGGAACTCCTATCAACGAGGTGGAGGCTAGATGCACAAATAGGTCAATGAACTCACTATAGGTATAAGGGGATTCACAAGTTCTATGGAAGACTGAGCTCCAAAAGATCACAGACCTTCAATTTCCCTTTGAGTCCAACCTCCTGATGGGGAAAGAAAAGCTGTCTAGATGATGATATAGCAGAAGGTGGTATATGAAAGATGTGTACTTGAAGACTCCTTCTCTATCCAGACTCATGAATTGATTATGGATTTTTCTTGCGATGAAAGTTGCATAATCATAGTTGACAGCAGGGGGTTGTCCTGGAGTAAACATTGATAGGAGAACTAGGGTGATGTCATCAACAAATTAATTGGTCTTAAATCCCAAGATCAAGGATATCATGTCAATAATAAGTTTTCCTGTTTCAGTAAACTAGGTATGCAAATAGGGAGGTGGGCCTTGGGGTTAGAAATCTAGTTTCATGAAAATTCAAGCAATACGGGTTATCTCTGAATTGGGAAATTGAGAGGCTTGCTCAAGTAATCCCATGGAAAGAGGAGCAAGGGGCTGAGTGGGACGAAACTGTAACATCTCATTCATAGATTCAGCAGTTATGTGAAAAAGGATAGATTGAGAAGGTGACATAACTGCTCTTTGGACAGGGTCATAGTTGGCACAACATTGGTGAATGATATCTGGGAAAACACAGACAAAGGGAAGGAAATATATGGGAAGGTTAGATTCCCATATTCCAAAAATATCAGAGTTACTTAGATGACTGTCCCTGACTTGGCAGAAGGCTTGGAGATGGTTCATGTCACCAAATAACACTTTTATCTGAAAATCTTTGTCAGCCAAGGGCAAATAATCCAGGTCCTTATGAGGTGCATTCAGGGGCGCAATATTCAGGGCTACGGGAGCTTCCATGTTTGGTTCTTATGTTTTCAAACTGGAATTCAGGCTTCTTTGGAAAAAATGGGCAAAACAGTAGTTCTGGGTGTATTTCTATGGGAGCTACAGAGTGATTTTAACTTGAATTCGGCTCCTTGTTATAAAATTCTCAGTGGAAAAAAAAAGGACCTGAGCGCTCATCCTAGCTCGCTTCGGCCAGTACCTATAGATATAGGGGGATAATGAGATGGATCGGATTTCCTTAAGGGATCATTGACCATGGGAAACTGAAATTACATGTTTGCGAAGTGAATTAGGGTAAATACCTATGTTTGAGAGACAAACCATGCAGTTCATAGGTTGAAGGATGAGCTAAAGAGCACGACGCTGGAGATTCTTGACCGAGTGGCAGATTGGACGTAATTTGCATGGAGCACAATAGCAAAGAATATGGGTGAAAATGACATTTTGTTGACTATTTAACAAAATCTGGTTTGGCGGGGAATTTTTGGCATTTATTGAGTAGCTGACATTAGACTGATGGGATGTCTTGTCGTCACGCAGAGGGTGGTAAGTGGTTGTCCCCGCACCGCTTTTGGGGTCGTGTGGTATTGAGCGGGGAAGGAGCAAGCAGGTTGGCGGAGTGACACGTGTCCTTGGTACAACGACAAAACCACCAGTTCCCAGCGCATTAAAGTTTGGCATTTATGGTGGTCGCGATATGATCATCAGCCGTCGGATGAAAAGGCCGAGATCGGATGGTTGATGGGTTCAGGAGATGGTGGAGAGTTACGAGTGCGGGCCCAAAATAATTAACGAAGATTTCATTGTATCGGGTGCGTTTTTATTGGTTAGGGGGGCTGGTTATTAATTAACCTGGGTGGTTAATTAATTCCTTTATAGTGCGGCAAGGAAGGTTATTATCAACTTCAAATAAGTTTAATAATCCCTGCTTTGCATGACAACTATGGTTATAAATAACCGGGGGCGGGGTATATAGTAATGCGGGTTTTATTTAATTACATAATATGGGGGAGGGTAATATCTTTGGGATTTATATAATAATCGTCAGCAGTTAATATGAAAGAATATAATGAACAAGCGCTAATTTTAAATGTTAGGAATTTCACATAGAAACTTAGGCTAGAGACAGAACAAAAAAAAAAAGGTTTTTTATGGAAAATTTTGCCATTTTCCTAAGTAAACTTAGGTTTTACTTGGGTAAAGGTTATGAAATGGAATGAGTGGTCTATGAAGGATATTAAGAATAGATCTTAATATTTTGAGGAAATTAGTAAATGATTGGGAAAAGTATGAAGGGGAGTTAGTTATGAAACCTTACCTCGCTTGAGCTGCTTCCAGTGTGATGCCTGCCTGGTACTTGTGATAAAAGTGAAAGTTAACACATGTAGAGACAAAATTAATCACAAGTATCATTTTGCAACACCATTCTACCTACCCTGCCTACTTGGCCTAACATTTTTTTCTTTTTCTTTGGGTGCACTTAGACTGACAAACCCTCATCATCTTCTTTTCTTTTCATTGCAATCCTACCTAAATCTACACTTATAACATCCAAGGGCTCAGATTTAACTGTTGAGCTCCTTTTCTTCTCTACCTATCTATTTATCTGCCAAGATTGAACAGTTTGGTCAAATTTTATTCTCGATCTCTAAAAAATGAAATTGAAACATGAACTAGCCAAGATTAAGTTGTTTGGCCATTCATCAATGGTGGCATAAATCAACAAGCTGCACACCATCAGATTATTGTATAAAATAAAATAGTAGTGGCATTTTGGGCTTGCACACTTTTCTGGTCTATTTTGTTTGGGGTTCATTTCTTTCACTATTTTTACCATTTTATTCTTTTTGCCCTTTGATTTTTCTTTTAGGGCATACCCTCTTTACATTTTTTAGATTTTTTTATTTTTGACAATATGGAAAACCTTTGCAACCAGACAAGGTATGAACATATTACAGAGCTCATCAATGTCAATCATGAAATATGACACCTATTGGTATAGGAGCATAACAAGTTCTGTGTGGGATGCTAAGGCTATGCTTTCTTTTCTTGCAACTTAGTTATTGGCACTGGGAATTCTTCTATAGTATGGTCAAATTGAATACAATACTAACATGACAGGCATGTTTGATTCTGACTCTCCCAGGCATAGTTCCCTGGTGTTCTACAGTTGTAGCAGATAACATGACCGTGACCTCTACCAGGTCCTCCTCCTCTGTGGCCTCATCCTCTTCCTTGATAACCTCTGCGCGCCCCTCCGATGCCTTGATCTGGAGGTTGAGTTTATTCTTGCATTCGATATGTAGGTGTTCTTTCCATCATCATCTCATAGCGTCGATAGTGGTGCTCATCGTGGCCCACAGATTTGCAGAAGTTATAGAACAGCTGTTGAGGTGTCTGGACAAACGTTTGAAGCAAATGGAAATTCTCCATCGCATGTTATCTAGTAACATGGAAAATGGCACACCATAGCACAGCCCCCATGCCTAGTCCTGTTGGGGCTTCTGACTTTAGGGGAATTGGTCCCCCTCCTGTAATATAATTCGTGAATATGGGACAGTGGTCTTTATCGTGCCCCTAGTTCTTGCACTTCAGACACCAGACTTCCATGCGCACCTCTGGTTTAGTCTCCTTATCTTTCTTCAAGCTTTGCAATTCTAAGCAAGGCTCTATAACTGAGAGTGGATATGTTGTACCCCCAAGGTCACATCCTGAATAGGCATTGCATGTAACCTCATCACTATTTCCAAATCTTTCGCCTATGTTCTTATCTTTTGTTGCGACAAAGCAATTCTCAGATGGGGAAAAATCAAAGCTATAAACCATTCATGATGCTGACCATCTGTGAGCTACATGTTAGCTTCTCGAATTTGACATTTCAACCTCTGATCTAATTCCCAAGGCGTCTCATCAATCCTCATCATGATTTCCTTAAATCTAACTAATGACTGCGAGTCAAACTTAGGCTTACTAAACTCTTTGTTTAAAGTAGCCTTAGTTTCTGCTAGTGATGCTAGAGAATTATCAAAACAATATTTAATATATCAAGTCAGCACGCGATCTTGCAGAGTGGTAACCAATTGTGCCTTCTTTATATTATCATCAGTAATTTGTTGTGGGGTCCACACAGCATTCACAAAAAACCAAGACTACTCTATGTCTTCACTCCCTATGCCTTCGAAAATCTGAAGCTTCATCACATTCGCCATGTTGAATGGTGGTGGTGGTGGAGGAGGTGTGGGTGAAGGTGTATGCGGTGGAGGTGGAGGTGGAGGCAGAGTGGATGGATGATATATTCGAGGAAACACCTGAGAGATTAGTTTAACAACGCTTTGCGACGGAGTTCGTTCCACCCCTTCGTCGTCACTTAAAGGAGGTCCAATCAATGGACTATACTCTGGTCCTAATCCTTCACTATTTCTAAAGAGTCGTCCACTTCGTGTAGCTCTGAACATCAAGGTAATGGAATCACCCATTTTTCACATAACAACATTTTAATCCAAGTATTCAAATATCTTAAATACTTACCTTGCGTTCCTTTGAAAAATCATCCCTCCGCTTCGTTGTAGCTGACTAGTATCAACTACGAATTTTGTAACAAATACTCCTATAATTTGATCGAGCCAGTGATCGAAAACCCATGTGATCTTGTCTTCAGAGGCTTCTAATCGTCGTACCAGTTCTAGAGTCCACACTATTGGACTATCAAGCTTCTACCTCCCTTGATTGTCTACCAACTTAGCTAACCACTCGTATAATTTGATCGGGAAGGCGCAGAAGAAAATTCTGTGTATCTCTATATACAAATATCTATCCAACCACTGCTCCTTTGATAGGTACGGATTCATGTTTTCTTGCATCATGAATTTGTGAATCTTTCTATCCAGCCAGTTTTCAATTTCTTTCTTGGTTGGATTCCAATGATGCGACATCACACATCTCCTTCAAGAAGATCCTGATCCCGGCAACGAAACCATTTGTTGGCTTAGGGGGTCCTAACCCAAGTTTAGAGTTAGTCATGCCAACCAGCAAAACCCTACACTACTGGCCCTTTTGGCAACAACCTGCATAGTCTAGGTTGCAGTCTCACCCAAAGTAGTATGGGGGATGTTGGAACCAATTTTCTGCATCCAAATATCAATGTCATGTCTTTTAGCGCCCTAGATCTGCCTTCGCGCAGATCAATAAGCCCTTAGGGACTGGTACTGCAACTTTGTTAAAACATCCTTCAGACCTTTGTGAAGGTCTATGCTCAGCCTTTGTGGACCCTTAACAGTCGATTTATCCACTTACACACATCATAAAGCAACCCTATATTAATGTGCAAATTTACTTAAGTTATTATTAAAGAAAACATAATTTATCCAAGTCTTCACGAAGGTACTTAACATGCATTGGGTACATTTATTAGGACTTATTATAGAGCATCGTGCATCATTAGATCAATATTCCATAAACATGTTATTCATCACAGCATATATCATAAGCAGGAGAAAACAACAATACCCTAGATTTCTTCATAAACAACTCTTTACTAATTTCCAATTCAGAATACAGACTCAAAACTTCCTTGCGCACTCAGCTACAGGGGTCTGCATGCTCAGCTATGAACTCTATCTAAGCTTCTGCGCACTCAGTTGTAGAGCCTTTCTCTCCTATATAACCCACTTTTTCTCTATCTCTTATCTTATATTGACCCATTACATCCCTCTTCTTTATCTGCTTTGGACTCTCTAAGACACACCTATGTATACCCTTTTTCATACAATCCCATGGTCTACGGACCATGGGTGGATCTCAAAACTGACTCAATCTTTACATAAACAAGGGGCTAAAACCCCTTTGACGCCTACTCATCTATGCACTATGCGTCCATAAATTGCAGAGACTTTACATTATTTACACAAAAATGAGCAAAATTTGGGTTATCTTAATCCCAAAACTGACCCACGAGACCCCATCCCAACAAGCGCACTTCGTGGTGTCTTCAGAATACTACCTTCATAATCACTATCAGATGATCCTAATAGCGGACTATATTCATAGTTTGAATCTAGGTTCCTTATGAACGCTCTCCCACTTCGTGTAGTCCCAAACATCAATTTAAAGGCATAACCTGCTTTTCGCACAATAACATCTTAATCCAGGTCTTCAGGGATTTCAGGTACTTACCTCTTGGTCCCTTGAAAAGCTTCCACTCTACTTCACTATAATTGGTGGACGTATCGATCGCAAACTCAATAATGAACCCTCCTAGAATATTATCGATCCAGTGGTCGACAACCCACGTGATTTTGTCTTCTAAAGCCTCCAAGCACTTCGCTAATTATGGGGTCCACAAAATAGGTTCATCAATCTTCCACGTACCCTAATTGTTCGCCAATTTGGACAACCATTCGTGCAATTCACATGGAAAAGAGCAGAAGAATATCTCGTGTTCGTCTGTGAATAGGTATCTATTCAACCACTCTTCCTTCGACAGGAACAAATTCCTGTTTTCCTGAGATGTAAATGGGTGCAGTTTCCTATCTATCCATTTTTCAATATACTTCTTATTGGGGAACCACTTATGACACATCCCTCAAACCAAGGTTCAAAGTTAGCTATGCCAACCAACAAAACCCTAAACTATTGGCCCTTTCGGAAACAACCCGTGTAGGGCAGGCTAAAGTCTCACCCAAAGCAGTATTGGGGGATGAAAAAACTAGGTTTTTGCATCCAGAGGCCAGTGTGATGGGTTCCTATGGTTTCTATGGCTTAGTTCAGTCTTCGCGGACCCTAATCCTTCCAAAATAGAGAATTGCAGTAATTTGTATAAATCGAATCTATACCTTCATGAAGGCCTTTAAACATTCATAACATCAATAAATTAAGTTGATCTATTAGTTTCATGCATCAATTAAGCAGTCATTAATATAAACTTAGATATAAAGAGAAAATACAGAAATTGCAAAAGTAATTACAGATGCGTAGATCCACAAATCATGGATCAAAATTGTCTTTATTAGATGTATTCTTTCAGTTACAGACTCTTCTTCCCTGCGCACTCAGCCTGCGGACTTACCAAGGTCTCCTTGCACTCAACTACAAGAGCCTTCCCCTTTGCCTAAGTACAAGAAACATGCTTTCCTTCCTTAGCTTACTTGCCCCATGCAATGATCTTCTATCAATGAGTTACCTCCTAGACTTGCTATGACTCTTCTATATATAGCCTTCTCTTTTACAATACTGTGGTTCACGAACCATGAGTGGGTCTCAAAACTCCCTATCTTCTAACAACCTAAGGGACTAAATCCCCTTTGACTCTTATTACCTTCATGTTATGCTTCCTCACAACACAGAGACTTTACAATTATATAAAAATCAAATGCCAAAATTTGACCCCAGGGGACCTTATCCCAACAATTTTAAGAACTAAATTTGAATTTGGTTGAAATGTTGAATGATTCCATAAAGTTGTGAATAACAATGCTCCTTTATCAATTGGACAAGGAAGAGACTAAGGAAGATGGAGGGAAATTGTCTTACTCAAGGAGAAAGTAACATCAGTGTTGTTATGCAATCATGAGCCATAAAACTATGCATAACTGGAGAGACTAGAAGATTAAACTTGAGGTATTAAGGAAAAACACTCAATGAAAACCTTCCCTAAAATTAGATAAGAGCTTCATATCAGTCAAGTTTGTTTTCTTCTCAAAATCTTGATGAGATTTTCATATAAAAATTTTTCTTTGATATTCTTAAGAACCCACTTCATTCCACTTCTACAGTCACATGCTAAATTTCCAAAATTGTGACATTGATAGAATTCTATATTAAATAACGGAGAAATTGAACTGTAATAGACATTGGATATTTTTTCTTATTTGCTTGTAATTTTCCTTCTAGGTATTTTATGATAACCTTTGCAATCATTCTTGTAGGATGGTCTATAATATCTAGCTTTATGACCAAAATTAGTGCAAGGATAACAATATCCAGATAATAAGGTTTGATACCTGGATGAGAAGACTTTCCTTGATGATTTCTTGAATTTTCTTTGTCATGAATGAGGTTCAATCTTTGGTTGATTCTCACAATTTCATGCAACAAGAGAATATTCTTTGAAGTCGTCAAAATAACTTTTGGAATGATGTCACTTTCATATTTTTCTTCTAATTTAGTCTTTGAATATTCACCTATATAAACAAGTCCCCTTTTATCAAATGGTGAACTTCAATGACTAAGAATGTCATCCAAATAATGAGAACTCTTTAAACTCTTGCATAAGTTGTCAACTTCTTTTTATTGAGAAAATTTCTTCTTCAAGTTTCTCACAATCTTGTTTTTTGTTCATCAATTATATATTTATTGTTGGCATTATGATACAGGTGTTGTCCTTGATGGCAACTCACTCAGATTACAGTTCACAGTGCAGCAGGTCAATGGCAAAGGATTACATATCAGACTCCAAATAATGAAGTAAGAAAGGTATACGTTGGTTCACTTTGTCAAAAAATCATATACATGTGGGTTACCAGAACAAAAGAAGCGTATAACGTATACACGCACTTTCACAAGAGGAAAAGTGCATACATATTGGAAAACCAAGTTTTTGGTCCAAGGTATTTTGATCCAAGGTATTTGGTCCGAGGTATTTGGTCCAAGGTATTGACCCTAGGTATTTGGTCCAAGGCATTGGTCCTAAGTGGTTTTGGTCCAAGGTATTGAGAAAGGCCTAAGAGTATATAAGGAGGAGAACATAATTAGGCGAAGTGTGCAAGAAATAAGATTCTAAGGAATACTTGTATCTAAAGTATATTTTATGTTGCAGGGTTGTGTTAGGGACTGGATCTGAAATATTTATGTGCACCTTAAGTTCAATGTAGGATCAAGATCATGAGACATGAAATAACTTATTCTCGAATGATCTGATATTGGTTGAAACTAGATCTGATGTTTTGTGCCTGTTTTACTCGTTATCCATCAAGATCTGGGTTTGTCTAAAGTTTGAAATTGCAGCAAAGTTCTAAGTCAATATGTGCAGATCTGTATGCAGGTTCATCTTGGCCAAAGAGCGTATACACACAGGTTTAGTTCTTTTAAGTAGCGTATACAAAATAAAAACTTCTTTTTTAGATTTGACTGAACTATCTGATCAAATTTTGTCATTTTACTGTTGTCTGTCAATGAAGTCTTCTTAGATTTGAATGTAAAAACTGAATACATAAGGAAGATGGCATTTGATTGATTGATTGTATAAGTGAGAAGAAGTGATCTCTGTCCCTGCCTGTGTAAAGCTCTGAAAGTTGACAGTAGATATTCAGTATATTGATAGTTGGTACAGACTTGATTCAAAAGTTTATGTTTGCATAGTTTTGAAGGTATATGCAGGTTCAATTAACGGAAGTATCATATACACGTATTTTGGGTGCAACCAAGTAACGTATACATTCTAATGCATGATTTTTGAGGTTATAGCTGGTTCTGAATGACGATCCAGGGTTCTAGGTTCAGTACAGTGTTCTGGTGTCAGTGATCTGATTGTTCAAATTAACTGAATATTGGTTGATGCAATTTAAGTTTGAAAGCTTTGATGGGTCCAGTGTGAAAATTGGATGAAACGTGGCCCTCAGATTGTGGTGTTGTGATCGAGGAGTATCCAGTCTGAAAATTCATGAAACGTCGTCCCTGGTGGAAGGGTGGAGTTTTCTATAGGCTAGCACCTACGTACTAGTAAACATATTGGCTAGTACAATAGCTAGGGGGTTGTAGCTCCCTTCCAATAGGAGCTGGAGAATGAGAGAAAGTTGTAACCTTCTGCAGGTAGAATCCTACGTACTAGTATGAGTCTACACCAGTACAAGAGTGTAAACATATTTTCTTATTATTAAAAGAAGGTAGAGACGACAGCAACAGGTGGTTTTTACCCACATTGGGTTTCCACCTTAAATCTTGGTGTTCATGTGTGTTGCTTATGTGTGATTCTTTATTCTTCTTTTCCTACACTGTCTAATAAATCTCTGATATACTGGTTTAAGCTCAACACATGATAAATTTTCTAAATCACACGTTCTCTGCATATACATTGGTTTCTTTAAGCATAGTTGTGTGTACACTCTGGTTCACTTCACTGAAGTAATGTATATAAATCTGTTTGGGAAATAAAATTATTGGTCTGATAATACTGATTCACCCCCTTCTTAGTATTATTTCCAACAATTGGTATCAGATCAGGTCCTTCAGAAGAAGCTTTATTGCTTGAAGAGAGATCCATCAACATGAATAATCAAGAAAGCATGGGATCCATTAGACCGCCAATCTTCAATGGGAGCAACTTTGTTTATTGGAAAATAAGAACCACGACCTATCTACAATCGCTTGGAACGGATGTCTAGGAAATTGTGGAAGGAAGATATACATTTCCAACAGCAATTCCTACAGATGCGGTAGATAAAAAGCAATATGAAACCAATGCCAAAGTTGTCAATACTTTATTAGGAATTCTGTCACAATCAGAGTTTTTCAATGTCATGTAGCTCAAATCAGCCAAAGAAATATGGGACAAAATCATTCTGAGCTACGAAGGAGACTCTCAGGTAAAACGTGCTAAGCTTCAAACTCTCAGAATTCAGTATGAAACCCTTAAGATGCATAGTGATGAAAGTATACCTAGTTACTTCTTACGTATAGATGAGGTTGTTAATTGTATGAAGAATATGGGTGAAGAATTAAAGGAAGTTACCTTAGTTGAGAAAGTTTTGAGATCCTTGTCTGCTAAATTTGAATCTAAAATGTCTGCCATAGAAGAAAAACAGGATCTACAAAATATCACTATGACACAGCTTCATGAAATCCTAACTGCCTTCGAGATGAGAAAAGGAGGACCATCAGATATAAGAGAAGCCACATTTAAAGCTTCAGTAAAAGGAAAGGAAGAACACAATGAATCAGGACATATTTCAGAAGAAGAAGATGAGGTAAACTTTGTCAAGAAGCTTCAACGGGGTTCTGGAAGGTTTAGATGTAAGCTACCCTTCAAATGCTTTGCTTGTGGTAGAGTCGGTCATTATGCTGCCAAATATCATCATAAAGATAAATATGAAAAAGGAAAGGAATATGCAAAAGGGAATAGAAAAAAAGTTGTGAATAAAAGGAGTTACTATACTCATGAAGATAGCGATGGTTTATCTAATAGTGATGAAGATGAAACTGGACAAGATTATAGACTTCTCATGGCTTATGATAGCAATGACTTTTGGGATAGCGTAGAAGGGAATAGTGATGGTTTATCTAATAGTGATGATTATAGACTTCTCATGGATTATGATGATAATAATTTTTGTGATGCTTTAGAAGAGGAATACCTTCATAAAGAAATATCTAAACTCAAAACTTGTTTAAAATAAAATAATATGATTATAGATACCTTGACATACCAACTTGCTAAAAAGGAAAAACACAATGAAAAACTAGAATGTGAAATTGTGGGTCTAAGAAAGGATCTTGAGAAAACGAAATCTCTCAATCTTTTATTTGCTAAAGGATAAGAAACTTTAAATGAAATTATCAAAGTTCAGCGTTCCCCACTGAAGCTGTCAACCTCCACCAAAAGTTATCTTGATGCAGCAAAGACCAGCAAACAGTATGACAATTGTCAGCAAAGGCATAAAGCAGATGTTGGGTGTGGAGCCTAATTATCTTTTGTATTCAAAGGTATCACCGCATTGGACCCCAGTTTGAAATGGGGTGGAAACGCCACCCGTAAAATATTTGCTGCAAGGGGGGTCCAGTGGGGGGCGGCTGCGACCTTTTGGGAGCCCCCTCCTAGCAGGGGGATCAGGGGCAGCACCCCCGAAGCTAAGAATAGATGTAAATTTTCCTTGTAAAATGTTGTAATTTTGTAGTCAATCTGGGTCATTCATTAGGTGGAGATCTGACGGTAGAAGTTATGTTTATTTTAGGGTTTTTTCCCTAGAAGGCAACCCCTCGCTATATATGAGGGAATTGTATTGCGTCTATGTATATCTGTATTTTGAGTGAGGAAGAGAGAGGAGATTGAGAGCGAAGAGGGAGTTACAGCAGATTTTTTGTAGTTTGTATCTCTTTAGTTTGTTGGATAATATAAAAATAAGGACTGGTTGTTTCTCCATGGACGTAGCCCGAACTGGGTGAACCACGTATATCTGTGTCTCTCTTGTTTTATGTGTTTTCTATGTTTATATTTCTGCAATATTTTATGTGTTACATTACTCTGTAATATATAATTCTCTAGCAACAGATCACGAGGAAAATCATACTAAATTTACTCCAAGGATGAATAGTAGCCACAACCAACCTCAGGCAAATCATACTCAATTTTCTCCAAAGATGAATATCAATAGAAACTACGATCACCGGGCTAATAGATTCGATAGTAGCAGGAACTTCTTTAATGGGAAATGTTTTTCATGTCATAATTTTGGGCACAAAGCTACTCAATGCGTTGCTTACAAAACTATCATGACTAGAGAGGCACGAAATCAAAGGAATGTAACAGGAATCAAGAGAAGTTCCTATAATAACTTTTATCCTCTTGAAAATGAAATAGAATGCTCAATCTGTAACAACTTTGGTCATGAAGAATCTGAATGCAGGAGAAAATTTCGGCAAACATCTCAAAAGGAGAAAATGCCATTAAATCCCAAGATATGGAGAAGGAAAGAATCTCAAACAGAAAGATGTGGTATAGCCTTGTATGCCGAAGGATAAGAAAATCAGTGGTACATTGACAGCGGATTCTCAAAACACATGACAGGTGACAAAGAAAAACTTCACACATATAATGCCTTAGAAAAAGAAAATAATGTCTCATGTGGAAATGACACTCCTGTTGCCATAAAAGGTAAAGCCTCTATTTTCTTGAAAGAAAAGGTTAAAGCTGGAAATGTTATGTATGTAGACGATTTAAAGCATAACCTGTTGAGTGTCAGTCAAATGTGTGATCAAGGAAATGAAGTGGTATTTTGATCAAACGGATGTGTTGTTCATGAGCTTGACACAGGAGAGGTCATGATCAAAGGTACAAGAACTCCAAACAACTTATACATACTCAAGGGAGGACAACAACAGTGCTATCTAAGAAAAAATGATGAAAACTGGTTGTGGCATAGAAGATTGGGACATCTAATCTTTTCTCAAATAAGAAAAGCATGCAGACTCAAGGTTGTTCATGATCTTCCAGATATTAGCATCCCATAAAATACAATATGCAAACCATGTCAAATCAGTAAGCAAACCAAAGTTTGCTTCATGGAAAAATAAGGGTCAGCTAGTAAGTCTCTTGAACTTGTCCATACTGATCTATGTGGACCATCAAGGAAAAAGTCACCTCGTGGAGAAGAATATTTTATTTTGTTCATTGATGATTTTTCCAGAATGTGTTGGATAGGTCTTCTAAAGCATAAAGATGAAGCATTTGAAAATTCCAAGCCTTCAAAGCTTTGGTTGAAAATGAATCAAATCGAAAAATAAAATGCCTCAAATCTGATCGAGGAGGGAAGTTTACATCGGATGAATTCTTTGATTTTTGTGAACAAAATGGAATAAAAAGGCAATTCTCCATCGCAAGGACTCCTTAGCAAAATGGTGTGCTAGAAAGAATGAACAGAACAATTCAACAAATGGCTCGAGCTATGCTAGATGAATCTAGAACTCCTGCAACCTTCTGGGGTGAAGCAGCATTTGTTGTCGTAACTATTCTCAACAAAGAAAATGTTCGGGTAAATATCCCTCAAACTCCACATGAACTTTGGTATGGAAATACTCCTACTGTAAAATACTTTAAAGTTTTTGGAAGTAAATGTTTTATCAAAAGGACTGATGAAAAACTTGGTAAGTTTGAACCCAGAGCAGATGAAGGTATTATTCTTGGTTATTCCTCTATAAGTAAAGGATATAAATGTTATAATAAAATACTTGGGAAAATTGTTGAAAGAATTGATGTTTTAGTTGATGAAGCATGCAAAAATCCAAAACAAATAAAATCAATAGAATATTATGACAATGAAGAAGATGGGGATTATTTTTCCACATCAAATCAAAATTATATTGAAGAAGAAACCAATGAAGCACCAGAAGAAGAGATAAAGAAGAAAAGACTTAGTCCAGGTATGTTCAGAAAAATCATCTAGAAACTCAAATTTTAGGGGAAAAAGAGGCAGGTGTACAAACAAGAAGAAATATTACAGGGACCTCAAGCTATCTAGCATTACTATCTTCCACCGAACCTCAAAATGTAAATGAAGCATGCAAAGATGAATGTTGGGTAAAAGCCATGGATGAAGAACTTGAGCAAATTGAAAAGAATGATACTTGGGAATTAGTTCCTAGACCTCATGATAAAAATATTATAGGAACTAAATGGATATTCAAAAACAAGCTGAATGAAAATGGAGAAGTCATTAGAAACAAGGCCAGACTTGTTTGTAAAGGATATGCTTAACAAGAAGGTATAGATTTTGAAGAAACCTTTGCACCTGTTGCCAGATGTTTCTTGCTCTTTCTATCTTTTAGAAATTCAAAGTATACCAAATGGATGTAAAATCATCCTTCCTTAATGGAGATTTAGATGAAGAAGTTTATATTAAACAGCCAGAAGGATTCATTCTTGGAAATGATGCAAAACTTGTATGCAGACTCAAAAAGGCTCTCTATGGTATACACCAACAAGGTTTTACAAAAGGTTCAGTAGATAGCAATTTATATACAAAGATTGAAACTGATAAATTGCTAATTATTATTGTTTATGTTGATGATATCATTTTTGGTAGCAATGAAGAATCCATGAGTTAAAATTTTGCTTTAGTAATGCAACAAGAATTTGAAATGTCCTTGCTTGGTGAACTTACCTTTTTCTTGGTCTACAAGTTCAACAAAATAAAGATGGTATTTTTCTGTCACAAACCAAATATCTCAAACAGATCTTAAAAAAGTACGGAATGGAATATTCTAAACCTGTATGTACCTCAATGGTAACAGGATATAGTCTCAGCTCGAATGATGAATTAGCAGCAGTACATCAACCAATTTATAGATCCATGATTGGCAGTCTGCTTTATCTAATAGGTACCCGACCTGACATCATGTATGCAATAGGAATAGTTGGAAGATTCCAAGTAAATCTAAAGGAATCACACCTTCAAGTAGTCAAAAGAATTTTCAAATATCTTCAAGGAACTAAGGACTTTGGTTTATGGTATCCTAGAGATGCAGATCTTACTCTTCATGCATATACAGATTCAGATTGGGTAGGAAGTGTTGATGATAGAAAAAGCACTAGTGGTGGTGCATTCTATATGGGTTCCAGGTTAGTGTCTTGGTTCAGTAAGAAACAAAGTTCAATTGATTTATCTGCATCTGAAGAAGAATATGTGGTTGTTGCATATTGCTGCACACAACTACTTCTGATGATGCAAACTTTGCAAGAAATTCAAATCACATGTACTCCACCTATCTCCATTATCTGTGATAATACAAGTGTCATCAGTATTTCAAAGAATCCAATCATGCACTCCAAGTCCAAGAACATACCTATCAAGTACCATTTTTTACGTGAACAAGTGCTTGAACAAAAGGTCAAATTGGAGTATGTTCCCTCCAAAGAACAGGTTGTTGATATATTCACTAAACCACTGCCCAGAGAAACATTTGAATATCTCAGACAAAAGTTGGGAGTAGTCGTTGCATCATCTTGCTGTTAAATACAAATTGTTTTAGAGAAAGGTTATTATATGCATGTTTCATGAAGTATATTTGCGTACACACATGGGTTTCTGTGGGTCAAGGAGCGTATATGTTTGTCAAACAGGAAAAACAGTGGTGCAGGATATGATATGGGTGCTCTGTCTGATATTGATGATTACTGTCTATCAATATGTTTTGTTCATTAATTTTTATCTAACTGACAAAGATGCCTTGATCATTGACTTGTTAACAATGCACAAGTAGCACAGGTTTAGGGGGAGCATTAGCCTTCACGTACATTCAGAATTGTTGGCATTATGGTTGTTGAGTCCAGCTATGGCTTCAGATATTTATACTATTTGTTGCTTAAGTCATGTAAAAGTATAGGGTGTGATATGTCTTCTCATAATTTGAATGAGTCCTCTTCGACAAATGATGTAATTTGCATCCCCACTTTGCATGGGATGGATGATGTAATATTTATTATTTTTGTCATGTATAAACAATTGGTATATCCCCACTTGGTTGGGTAGATGAGTCAAATTTGGTATATCCCCACTTCGTTGGGAGATGGATGTATGTATGACTCATTGGTGATAGGAAGGTCATACTCACATAGTTGAGTTATAGAGTCATGTTATTTTGGAGAATATTTTTGTAGACTCTGCATCTGCTCGGGGGGAGCATGGACAGTTTCAGTGCATCTCAGCATGAACAAAGGGGATCTCAATCACAGAATTCAGCATGTACTCAGGGGGAGCATGGACAACATAATGTATTTCAAAGGGAGAGAATATCTTGGTTTGCCCTTTTCCCTTGATGTCAAAGGGGGGTAGCGCCTTGGTGTTGTTGTTTCCATCAAGTCCAAAGGGGGATATTGTTGGCATTATGATATAGGTGTTGTCCTTGATGGAAACTCACTTAGATGACAGTTCACAGTGCAGCAGGTTAACAACAAAGGATTACAGATCAGACTCCAAAGAATGAAGTAAGAAAGGTATACGCTGATTCACTTTGTCCAAAAAGCATATACACGCAGGTTAACAGAAAAAAAGAAGCGTATAACGTATACATGCACTTTTACAAGAGGAAAAGCACATACATATTGGAAAACCAAGTTTTTGGTCCAAGGTATTTTGATCCAAGGTATTGATCTAAGGTATTTGGTCCAAGGTATTAACCCTAGGTATTTGGTCCAAGGTATTGACCCTAGATATTTGGTCCAAGGTATTGGTCCTAAGTGGTTTTGGTCCAAGGTATTGAGAAAGGCCTAAGAGTATATAAGGAGGAGAAGATCATTAGGCCAAGTGTGCAAACAATAAGATTCTAAGGAATACTTCTATCTGAAGTATATTTTATGTTGCAGGGTTGTGTTCGGGACTGGATCTGAAATATTTATGTGCACCTTGAGTTCAATGTAGGATCAGGATCATGAGACATGAAATAACTTATTCTTGAATGATCTGATATTGGTTGAAACTAGATCTAATGTTTTGTGCCTATTTTACTCGTTATCCATCAAGATTTGGGTTTGTCTGAAGTCTGGAATTGCAGCAAAGTTCTAAGTCAATATTTGCAGATCTGTCTGCAGGTTCGTCTCGGCCAAAGAGTGTATACATGTAGGTTTGGTTCTTTCAAGTAGCGTATACAAAAGAAAAGCTTCCTTTTCAAATCTAACTGAACTATCTGATCGAATTCTGTTATTTTACTGTTGTCTGTCAATGAAGTCTTTTTAGATCTGAATGTAAAAATTGAATACATAAGGAGGATGGCATTTGATTGATTGATTGTATAAGTGAGAAGAAGTGATATCTATCCTTGCCTATGTAAAGCTCTGAAAGTTGACAGTAGATATTCAGTATATTGATAGTTGGTACAGACTTGATTCAAAATTTTATGTTTGCATAGTTTTGAAGGTATACGCAGTTTCAATTAACAGAAGTAGCGTATACACATAGTTTAGGTGTAGCCAAGTACCGTATACATTCTAATGCATGATTTTTGAGGTTACAGCTGGTTCTAAATAATGATGTAGGGTTCTGGGTTCAGTATAGTGTTCCGGTGTCAGTGATCTGATTGTTCAGATTAACTAAATATTGGTTGATGCAATTTAAGTTTGAAATCTTTGATGGGTCTAGTGTGAAAATTTGATGAAATGTGGCCCTCAGATTGTCGTGTTGTGATCTAGGAGTATCCAGTCTGAAAATTCATGAAACGTGGTCCCTGGTGGAAGAGTGGAGTTTTCTGTAGGCTAGCACCTACGTACTAGTAAACATATTGGATAGTACAAGAGCTAGGGGGTTATAGCTCCCTTCCAGTAGAATCTGGAGAACAAGAGAAGGTTGTAACCTTCTACAAGTAGAGGCCTACGTACTGGTATGAGTCTACCCCAGTACAAGATTGTAAACATATTTTCTTATTATTAAAAGAAGACAAAGACGACAGCAATAGGTGGTTTTTACCCACATTGGGTTTCCACCTTAAATCTTGGTGTTCATGTGTGTTCGTTATGTGTGATGATTTATTCTTCTTTTCCTGCACTGTCTAATAAAGCTTTGATATACTTGTTTAAGCTCAACACATGATAAATTGTCTAAATCACAAGTTCTCTGCATATATGATGGTTTCTTTAAGCACAGGTGTGTGTACACACTAGTTCACTTCACTGAAGTAGCGTATATAAATCTATTTGGGAAATAAAATTATTGATTTGATAATACTAATTCACCCCCCTCTCAGTGTTATTTCCAAAATTTACTGCTTCTTCTACATGAGATGTTATTGAGATTACTTCGTCTTCATGTCTCCTTGCTTGTTGATGCAATTTTTCTTCAAGATTGCAATAGTCCTTAGATATTTATTCTACGTAGATCCTTAGGAGAACAATTTCTTCCTTTGTATAGTCAAGGTATTGATTCATGTATTCAAGATATTTATTTTCTTTTTTTAATCTACTTATTTATTTTAGAGGATCCATTAGTTATGCTTAAAGGTTTACTTCAACCTTTACTTCAATGTATTTTTCATCTTCATTTTCTTTCACATTTTTGGTGTCTTCATCTATTTCCTTCGATTCATGATCATCCTTGTGCTCTTGTTCCACATACCCTAGTTCTTGTTCAACTAGCACAAATCTAGATTCTTCATATATGTTTTGTAGTTTTTCCCAAAGTATTTTAGCTTAATAACATTGACCCACCTTGCCTTTTACATAATTTGATATACTACTCAAGATTGCTTCCATTTCTTTTTCATTGTATTCTTTTGAACCTTATGTAGTTGTATTTCTAGTAACAATTGATTCACATACCTCATATCCTAGAGCCATCAAATAGCACTCCATTATGTTGCTCCATGACATAATTTGTTTCATTGAACAATGTATTTTTTCCAACTTGATTTACTTCCAATTTCATGATTGTGGAGAAGATATATTCAAAATGTTTCGATCCTTTCCTTCTTGAATTTTCCATTTGTGTTCCTAGGATCTACCTTCCGGCTATTAGGTTGTTCTTGAATGAACTCACTCTAAAAAAAATTATTGGAAATACTAAGAGCAGGGTGAATATGTATTTCTTTTATTTTAAAATTATCCAATTAATATTTTTCTTTGATTAGAATCTCAGTATACCATAACACATAAATAATAAAAAAGAATTTTATTAATAAATAAATTGAGGACTCCAATCCTATTTTATTTAACTTGTACAACAAAACCTCCAACTTCTTCAAGACTCAAACCTTGAATGAGGACTCTAATCCTCAAATATCAACCTAGGATCCAACTCATAAGGCTCTAACCTTGTATGAGGACTACAATCCTCAAATATCAATCTAGGCTCCAACCCGGTCTCTCAAAAGGCTCCAACCCTTTCAAAAACACTTCAAATATAACTCAGTTACAAATCAAACAAATAGGTCAATGCACTACTTCATGGAGTCTTCTATAATTGCTTCAATATGTCTCTAATGATCAATCCAAAATCCCTCCAATGTCCACTCCAAATTTTCTTCCATGACTTCTCAAAAACATGCTTCAAATGTTTCTCCATAAAGTCTTCAGCATATGCTCAAATTTCTCTCCATAGTCTTCTCTAAAGTGGTCACAAGTCTATCAAAAAATATGCTCCAAAGATTGCTTCAAAAGTCTTCAAGAATTCTCAAGAGGGTTGCTCCAAATTATGCTACAAAGATCATAAGGATTACTCCAACAAGCAAGTCTAAAATTTTCTTCAATATGGTTCTCCAAGGTTATTCCAAAATTTGCTCAATAGTTTGCTTCAAGACACTCCTCAAAGAATATTTCAATGAGCCCTCAATTTTGTTCCATAAAACTCCAAGCTTTCCTCAAAATTTGTAGCTCCAAGAGGCTCTCCAAGGTTTACTTAGGACGACTTCAATAACTAATTTAGGTTCTTTCAAATAAGATGAGCATAAAGCTTTTTTAAAACACTAATAAAAGTAATAAATTATGCTCAACAATAGTTGTAATATTGTTTGTAATAGGGATATGGATGTGGCTGGTTCGAAAGTTTAAATCGGACCCAAACAAAGGTTGAATCATGAGGTAGTACAAACCCAAAACACTTTTGAAACAAGAACGAGTTAAGGCCAAATATTAGCCTAAGGAAACCCTAAAACAAGGCCAATATTCTTGAGGATAGATCAAATTTTCTATGATAAGGAAAAATTCAGAGATAGGTCAATACAAGGTCGAGGTTAGAGGCTAATCCTAGTTTCTTCACAGGCCGAAATCTGCACTTTCCTCAGGTTGATGTTGCTCTCAAATGAAGAACTAATTTTATACTAGGAAGGTCGAATTCTTGTGCTTCAAGGGAGGTCAAATTTTTCTCCAAGAATAGACATTGGTTTGTTCCAAATTCTGGTCAACGAACCTTCAAAAACATTATCAAAACTAGGGATAAAGACAAGATTTTTTGCTTCTTTAAACGGCTTCTAGGTTCATGGGATATTAACCTCTTACTTCCTTCCACATGTCTGAGTAATTTCTCTGCTCCTTGACTGACTTATTCACCAAATAACCCATGGCTTAGGTGAACTTATATGAGATGGAAATAGGCCTATTTACCTAAAACAAAAATATTTGTTCTTTTGAAGATCCACACCAATTTAGGATTTGAAATGAATATGAAGCTTTAGGTATATTAAAAAATAATTTTTGTCTCCCATAAAGTCTTCGTTTAAGACTGACTTGGTTTCCCATAATTTGACCTTATTTAAAGGCAACAATAGAATATTAAGATCTTGATTTTGTGGGATATGATCTCACAAATCAATTATTCTCAAATATTTCTTTGTCTTTCCTTTGTAGTAATAGTCATACCTAGTTCATGCCTATAATTTGTCATGGGGTTGCTCATATTCTTAGACATCACGCTGCAATGATTTATCATATTACTTCTACATAGATATTTTTTGTACAGTTCATGGATTTGATGCTACTTTGGCCTTCTTCATCTTTGTTAACAACTTTGGCCTTCCAGAGTCATGTGAATCTCAGGGCATCCTCATGCTAGTTACTATTGAAAAAAGGCTTTCAAAATTGATGTTTTTGGATTTTCCCATGCTTGGACCATATGTTGCAAGAGAATAACAAATAGTGTGACTCGTCTTTCCAAAATGTTCGCATGCATCATTAAACCAATCCCCTTTTTCTGAAAGATTATTTTTCTTACTACAATTCCTGCAATCATTTTCATAACTTAAGAATGGAATGATTCCATATTAATATTATGTCAAATTCACTTTATTGAATGGTTTTTTTCTATACAATATGTAGCAGTTTTTTCTTATTACATTTGAATTATATCAATAACCTATGCTCTGCTTCTAGAGTGAAAGAAGAGGTAACCAACAAATAGTGACTCAGTGGATTTATCTTGCAACTTTACTCAAAAAACTTTCTTATGACTTTGGTAGCAATGAAAAACATTGTCCAACATCAAGCATCTTAAAAATGTCTAACGATGAAGATTGGAAGCAACATGGTTATGGAAGTAAAGAAGTTGAAATTAAATCCATTAAATTTTTGAAGTACTATTGCAAATAAATAGTTTGGTTCAACAACAAGATGAGTTGGAAGAACTGTGGGTGCTAATGAAGAGGGTACTTAAGAAATGGTACATAAGAAAGGAGGAACCAATTAGCGACAAAGCATGGTTGAATAGAAGGGAAACATCAGCAGAATAAGAGGAAGGTAGAAACAAAATAAAATATGGGATCCTAGAAGGACAAGGATAGTAATAGGAAAGTAACATAAATATATGAATGGAAAAAAAACAAGGTTTGGGATCTAGGAGGACTGGAACAATTTGAAGACATATGACCATGAGGTCATAAAACTTTTTAGCTAGGGAATTTGATGCAGGATCGTCCACCCCCTAGGCAACCATTTTCATTATACGCAAGAGGGTTATGAAATTTTCCCAAAAGGGGAGATATTATCCCAAATCAAACATGTGTAGATCCAAAAATACGAAATTTTGATGTAAATGCAAGTGTTTAGGCTCTAGAGAGAATCTAGGCTGTTAGAAATTGTTTTTGAGCTATATGTGACACATTATAAAAGTGAAAAATTCTAGGCTAAGGTGTTCGTTAGTTTTCTAGGAGTTGGTATAGATGTCGAATTAGTATTTATTTCGTTGGGATATTTTTTATCCCATAAGAACTTATATATCTTTGTAAAGTTAGAGGAGAAAAGGAGGGTTTTGGGAGGGTAACCCAAGGAGGAGGGCCTGATAGATAACCCTGTAGGGATAGGAATACAAACAAAAGGGTATATGTTAGTCTATAAGTTGGAAATAGGTAAAAAAAAAGGGGTAGAGTGTGTCCATGTTGTGTAATTAGATTGTTATAATGTGTATAAAGTATGGATTAATTAAAGGCGTGTTCATTTTTCTTCCATGAATAACACTACCTCTAAGAGAAATTGCATGTCTCTATGATAAGTATGAATGGTTTTACATGTGTGTTTCCCTTAAATCGAAATGAGTCCCTCTACATTGAGTTCATTCATTTCTAGATGAAGGGTGTGAAAACTAAGAGAAACGACACCCATGTTTATACCCAGAAAAATATCATGACCAAGGTGTGGTCAAATCGTTGATGAGGAATTATCATTTATAGGAAAATGAACCAATTCTATATGATTGAATATATTTTTGGAGATCTTAAGAACTTGTGTTGTAATTGTTGGATTAAGCCTCTAGAAATATTTGCAGACAATCTAACTATGTAATCGAGCTATGGAATCAAATTGTGGAAGGCGTTGAAGAAAGGAATTGATGCCAAATCAACTCTTCTTTGCATTGTATTTTAATTGAGCGAAGGTTTTGTGTGTGAATATGGATAGAAGTGGAGAACATGGAGTCTATGGGTGAATTTAATGGAGTGAGATTGACCACGGAAGAGCATTGTAAGACGTTGAAGGAGTTCTATTGGATTTTGATTTATATTTTATTTTCCTTATTTAATTTTTACCAAAGAAGCATGGTCATATTTTAGGCATGTTTGAAAGAGGAATTATTTTAGCATTGGTGGACATCACAAAGGAAATAAAATCAAGGGAATTCACTCCAAAAAAACTAAATCTTAGCAAGGTAATACTCACATCCCGACAAGAGGTTTCAATAGAATGGGATGATTTCACTAAGAGTGCAGGCAAGAGATAGTAGACAGTACCAGGAAGCCTCATAGGACAAGCACTATAGTGTTCTAAAATCCAACCGAACCATGGATTCCCCCTTCGCCACTACAGTCATTGGATTGGGAATAACATGAGTTCATTTATGCTCCCTACCTTCACCTACATCATCGAGGAGAACCCCTTGCACTCCACATCCACTATGGATCTTCCTTCATCCCATTAGAGTTTTCTTATTTAATTGGTGACGAGGGCCCAGTTACACACCCCCCCCAATCCTTTGCCTACGTCATAGGGGGATGACCCTTGTAACCCATCCACATTGTAGATATTTTCCCTTTGATCGTAGCCATAAATTTTAGGATAAATTCAATCAAGAGGGCATGGTCATCAATATGGTCACATAGGGGTGGCTCGTATGAGGCACAATCTCTTTTGGGGCTAAGCCCTAGTTACTAGTAGTTCGGGGTCGAGCATGGGTGTGGGTGTTGTGTAGTTTGGGTATCATCCTAGAGTGAATAGAGCAGTCCAGCACTTGTGTACAAGAGAAACAAACACCACAAAGGGATGATCTGAATACAATGAGTAAGGCTTAATAAAAGGCACATAGAAGGAGGCTCGATGCGAGGGCATAATTTGTGTGAACTAAGAGTAGGCACAAAAAAGGCATGAAGGAGACACTCGTAGGCTTATTGAATATTGTAAACAGTATTTGAACAAAGGCATAGGCATCATAAGAAAACCCTCTTGAGAAAGAGGTTCATGGGCTTCATATGTTTAATCTATTCCAATAAAGGTTATGCTTAGGAATTATAAGGGTTCACAATAGTAAGCTACCATTTTGTATCAAAGTTGGCTTTGCATCAAGTGGTATCAGAGTTGGCTCTATGTCAAGTGTTATCAAAGCTAGCTCTACATCAAGTGGTCTCAAAGTTGGCTTTGTGTTAAATAGGCTTACATTTACAAAATTTAGGGTTTATAAAAGGGATGTTAATTATGTCATGTGTTTAAGTTTACATACTAACGTCATTTCCATTTAGTTGGAGCTAGCTTAAGTGGATTGTGAACATAAATTCCTACATCCCTGCCAAATTTAATGATTTTCTACTTGAGGATTCATGTGTCTTAGTGGACTAACTAATGTTATTTCCATTTAGCTTTATAATAATATTTACAAACCTATGCTAGTTTAAGTGGAATATTTTCTTTGTACATGAATTAGTAGGTCCTTTTCAAACCTAACCTAGCTTAGGTGGATTATTTCCTTCGTACATGAAATAATAGTTCCAAGGCCTATTATGTCATTTTGATGGATGTTTTATTTATGGATAGGTACTTTATGTGTAAGGATGAATTCTAGGTTATGAATTTGATAGGTAATGGATACAAATATTACTAAACCAAAAGAGAGAAAACATCATTAAATCAATATAGAGTGTTTTTTGTAAAAAATTAAACAACTCAACATCAAGTTATAGGATCCTAATCCACAACCTTGTGCAATTTAAGAGGAAAATAGTGCTTCCAATGAACCACAATAATATTTGTTCAAATACACATTAGGGTCCTTAGGATTTTCTAACAATGGCATTGTCAAATCATACAGTGGGAAAAATTCCTTAACACTTATTTGTCAATCCAAGGTAGGTAGTCTTATGATGTGGAGACGTTATATGTGAAAACTAGCTACTTAGGAGTTCTTATGCAAGGTAAAATGCAATTTAACACAAGTGATTCTCATAATTGATCTGGACTTAAGATTGTTTCCAATAGTTTTCAATCCAACTATTGACCTTACTATGGTAAAAATATAGATCCAAATAAATGCATCACATGATCACACTATATGTTTTATGAAATCGTGATTTATTCAGTCAAAGTGGTCAATAAATTCTAATGGAATATGTTAAGGTGAAACCCAATGTTCTAAGGGTAAAAAGAAAATTCACTCCAACAATCGCAAATGTTAACTTGAAATTCAAATTCTTTTCAATCCAATCTTCTAATTATCACTCAAAGTATGTTAATTTTGGCTAATTCAATGGCAAAAAGTTAAATTCTGCAACAAAAAATCAATTATAGAAAGTGAATCTAACTTTATCTTGTTCATTAAACAACACTCTGTCACTCACAGACATGTACAAGAAATTACAGGAAAAACGGAGTATTCACAATCTGCATACAATTGACAAGAATGATTAACAGAATAAGTCTAAACACTGGTAACCTTGTTAAAATAATTGGAAATGAATAAACAACACACATCAAGGGGGCCTTCTAGAACACGTTGTTATAAAAGATACTCAGAAGTTGGAAAAAGATATCACACCATGTCACAAAAGAGATCTTTGAAATTAACGCAACTTCAAAACCTTAGTACAAAAATTAATATTTGTTCCAAATTAACAAGTAAATACAACTGACTAACTTTTTCTCTTCCTAGCTCATTCTATTTATAGAAAAGCTATAAAGTCATAACCAAATTTTCCCTAACATGGGGTTCATTTCAACGTATTAAGAAAATAGAATGTCTAAGATAGATAATAGGAATCTAATGAGGCATTGGATACTCTTCCTTAATCTTTTCTAACTTCAAATCATGATCCTTAAGCCCTGGTATTTGAATTTCACTTATTGGAGGCAATTCTATTGATTTTTCTAACTGATTGCAAGGATTTCTAAACTAACACCTTTCGTTGACTCAACATTGACTTCAAGGATTCGACTCACTAGAAAAAGGTTGAATAGATATTTATCCATATTATGAACATTATGAACATCCTCCAAGTGTTAGATTTGAATTTTCTTACGTGGAACTATATGAACCTTAGAGGAATTACAAGAACTTTTTAACTGGTTGATATCTTGTGATTGCAAGAAATTCCTTTAGCTATTGATTTTCAAAATTGGTAACTCAATAAATTCTTTTAATCAATATTTATGAATTATAAAGAATAAATTTGTCTAAGAATGATCAATTACTATATTTATGTCTTTTATGCCATTATCTCTGTAAAAATGGTAAAAAGAAGGGGTTGTTGGCTCAAAAATGAAGATGGAAGGCTAAATAATATGGTGAACAAAATGTCAAAATTGACACCTAACATGCATTATATTTGAGTACCATTAACCACTATAAGAGAGGGAGGGAGGAGAGAGAGGGGGGGGGGGGGGGGGGGGGGGCGGCGCGGCGCGGAAGAGAGAGAGAACACAAATTTATCAAATATACAATTTATCAATTTCCTCATTATCTTCACCAACTCTATTCTACCACAACACAACTCATCATATCAATTCAATCACATCTTCACATCCATCATGACATAAGATAGGACCAACATAGTATAGATGCCATGTAGTCGGGCAAACAAGATGTTAAAAGGGTCATTATTATGTTATATTTTATCCAAAATAGATATAGTGCTTGAGTAGCTAACAATACATCATATTCCCAATTCAACCTAACCTTCAAGACATAACATATATAGAAATCTTAGAAATATTATAAAACTAATATTTAAGGAGCCTACCAACAAAGGATAATATAAACAAGTCAAGGTTTTTAACCATTACTTTTTATGTTAATTGCCTTAAGTGGCTTCATGGATTCAAAAACATGTTTATTAGTTGTTTATATGTTGGTAATTAGTATCCATTACATGGGGTGGCAGGAGGGGGGGTGGGATTCTCATTAATCTCGAAGGAATCATTGAATCTAGTTATGCTTGGGAGCTAGGCCGAAAGACCAATAACCATGCTGAAGCTTATGGAATGCTCCTAGGACTCATCTTGGCACATATAAATGGGATAAAAAAGATTCAAGTGTTAGGAGACTCCATTATAGTTATAAGAAGGGAAAATTTTAAGGATGGAATTTTTCATAAAGTTTAGAAATCTTGGCAAATCTTACTAGTCACTAATTTCAGATTGTAAAAAAATTTGTGATATTGTTGTAGAAATATTTAGATTTCCAATGATTTAATATTAGTCGATATAATATTTTGGCGATTTTTAAGGTAAAATAATGGTGTACTATAAATTTTGGGCAAATAATTTTAGAAAAAAATGGAAATTGATGAATATGTTTTTGGAAAAAACATGGAAAATTAGCCCACCTGCGAATATTAGCCCCTAAAATTTTCCCTAGTTATAAGGCATATGATTAATACTTCAAAGGCTAAGATCTCTAACCTGAATCAAATCATTATGAGAGCCCGGAACTTGATCCTTTCTTTTGACTCAGTGACCTTCTATCATGATTTGAGGGGAAATAATCATGATGTTGAAAGACAAGCCAATAAGGCAAGCCATCTGGAGGAGGAAAAATGTGTCATCAACGATGTCGTGAGCACGACAAAAATTCCTTAATAAATTGAAGAGTGCCATATGTAGGTCAGAAATAAAGCCACAATGGATAGAAATGGATGTGAAAAAGTTGTAACTATCATTCCATAATGAAATGAAGCCCCATCCTTCTCCCCCTAGCTCTCTCCAGTCATCTCCCCCACACACGCTCCCCCTTCCTATCCCTCCCCGCCCCCCACCCTCGCCCACCTCCCTTTTTCTCCCATTCCGCCTCCCCTTACTCATTTCCCTCCCCTTTTGCCTTCCCTGTGGCCCCTCCCTTTTCTAACCTCCACCTTTGCATTATAACCTTTGCCCTAAGCTCCTTCTCCCCCTGTTGCATCACCCTCTACAAGTTTCTACTAGCCATGCGAACTCGCAGCATGTCAGACACCCAAAATCCCTCGAAATGTGGTGTCCCATGGAAATTTTTTACCTCACTTGTTTCAATAATAATTCACAGTGTGCGGCCTCATCGTTTCGGCCCTAGTTCTTGGAGAATTGGGCGACACAACACCTAAGGCACATGCAGGGGTTTGAGTTTTATGGACAAAAAATTAATTCAAGACCTCAGTGAAGTTGGGCTCGTTCGTGGGAGAATTGTGGGAATGACTGATAGAGATTAGGAGCTTGGTGGGAAATTAATGGAGGAGGGTGGATTTATGTTGAAATACTCATTGGATCTCAATTGTAACAATCTTCTTGCTCATCTCTACATCACCTCTAGGTTAGGAAGGAGGTATAAAGTGCATACAGGTATGTGGATTGTGTATGTTATAAGGTCTACGAGTGGGATGATGGCCTCTGCAAAAGTCTGGTGGCTAGATCCGAGGCTATTGTGTATCAGTTTTTGTGTCACAGAGGCTAGGCGTTATGATGTGAAGAGTTGAAATGAGGGAAGGAAGGTTTATAGATCTAAGGTTTTGAAGGAAAATCATGAAATTCTAAGCATAATTGGAAGGTAGCAGGTGTTGGGCTTGGGTTGCCCAGATTGTTTACAGTCATAATGGATTTGGGAAACTGGGTGGGTTAGTAATTCTCTTCAAAAGAGGGAGGATAATTGGAGTAGGAGTGAGGTTGGACGGTGCATTATCATCGCGGATCAGGGCAGTCTATTGTGGATGCGAGAGGGTGCCTGGTTGTGGAAGATCGGGGAAATAGTGCCAATTTCAGGAGATTTTTAAAAAGCGTGGTTTTGGAAGCCAGCATGCAAAGATCTGAAGATAGTTCTTGGTCAGGCACGTGGGGAAGCCATAGGCATAGGTCTGATGGGCTAAGATTCGGTTCCTTGGTACAAGGTGGAAAATACAGACCCTCTTGTCTCACTTGTGTTCAAGATCATTGGGACCTCTGGGAAGCTCTCTCAAAACTTCAATACAGCATGCATTAGCAAATGCATGAGAATATGAACATGAAGGAAAGGGAAATTGAGAAAAAGGAACGTATCAGGCAACTTGAAGACAAAGTGGATGCACTGCGGCATCAGCTAGAAAATTTGAAGCTCAAGGTGTATGAAATAGAGGATGGTTTGGAGGAAAATGTGGAGGACGTGACAGACTAGGAGAATCCCAAAGACTAAGAAGAGGCCTCCCGGGACTAGATATAAACAACCCAGGCCCTATGGATATCTGACCATATTTGTATTGGTTTTGTTTTTGTTTTATTGAAATGATGAACTGTAAATGTATATATCTCTTATTTCAATTTTTTCGAAGTTATAGTTGTAGATATTCCAGAATGGGAAATTTTTGTAACCAAGATAGGCATAGCTGCTATAATAGTCTATATGGACCAAGAAATTTGAATCGACTTGTTGAAGCAGCAATACATCGATGTAAAGACCTAATTTTGTTACGAACATGTGCAAATTTTTTAATATAAACTATACTCATTCCGGTTAAAAAAATTATTATTATCCATTACCCTATCCTTCCTAGCACACAATGAATCCATTCATTGATATGCCACTTTTCATTAGAACTATGAATCGTGTCCTTCAAAACTTGTTAATTGTTTTAGTTGTTTTGATAAACAATATGTATTTGATATATGCTTTATATGTTGAGATATGTATTTTGCAATCTAAAAAAATATTTAAATCAAATAATATATACACAACATAAAAAATATTAAATATATTATTATGTTGTTGCATAACAATGACATCTATGAAACATGTCTTTGTATTCGTTTTGTACATATAAAAAAATTGCAAAAATCCCATGGGGTTTCAATAGTAAACCTTAAGTTTTATTTTCCCAAGAGAATGTTCTGAGCACAATCGCCATATCAAGGCTACAAAGCCCGATGTGGTTGTGATTCCTTCATATTGTCTTCATTGCTAAAATTGCAAGTTAATAGATGAGGAGATAGAAATAGGTGGCATAGAAAACAATTATGACTGGCAAGTCAACATGGCATAAGATGTTAATAGGATATAGAGTCCGAGAAGGTGAACAAAAGTCTCGTTTTGTCCAGTTGGATAGCGACCCATAAGGCCTTACATTAAATGTCCATTTCCAACTAGTTTCTACCTTTGAATTAAACGCCCATCTAATGAATAGTATCCACATTGCATTAAACACCCATTGGTTTCTAACTTCGAATTAAATGCCCATCTGATGAACAGTATTCACATTGAGTTGGATTAAGTTGTTGTGACATTTGGTCTCAGAGTTCGCCAAACTATTTTTTTCGCACTTGCGGGTTTGCGAGTTTGCAGTATGCAGTGGTTTGCATATTACGGGTGTTTTATTTTTTGGATTTTGAGTTCGACACCATCGCCACATTTACCAAAATGGATAACTCTAAACCGTCTTTGGAAACATTTGTGGGTAATATTAGAGTGGAGCAAGGAATTCCTTCTCTGTCTAATCCATGGGTCAGTCCATATTAATCAATTTTTTTCATTTATTATCTCTAGCCTAATTTTAATTTGAAATCATGGAATCCTCATCCTCATCTGCTTGTAGGTGATGGAGAAGATAGTAAAACCGGTAGCACAATCTTCCAAGATCCATCAACTAATAAATCTAGAGGGAACTGTGAGTCAAGAGAAATTTGTGGAGGCGATATGCAATGTGGTATTGGAAGTGGCATCACGACTAGAGAAATCGCCAATGATAGTGGCACACAACCAAAAGACTTGCGATGGTAAATCCATCTAAAAGTTTGTCAGGAATTCATAGGCCTCATTCTCTTCTTTATTATCTGTAATCCCAAACAAGGAATCTCACTATTTAATTTTCCCAATTTGATTCCAACAATTCCAAGCAAAGTTCTTGTTGTTAAGGAGTGAAAGCAAGAAAAGGTAGTCTGGGGAATCAAACACGGGCGTATTATCAGAAGGAAGGCTCATAGAAGCATTGTTATGCATAAGGATATTTTCATTTTTATCGTTGATAGCATAGACTCAAGTGCACAAGGTGAGAGATTAAAAACACCTAGCCAACCCAAAGCAATGAAACTCGGAGCACAGTCACAGACCACAATGATAACAGCTCGAAGTGAGGTATATCTTATTGATTAATTTATTAGTTCTCTGATTCTTTTCTTGTTTTAAGTATTGGATCAAATCCAAATATACCCAAGCCAAAAGGTACCCACATCAATAACCACAAAGGGGTTTTATAGTTGTAAGATAGCTTTCTGTTTATTTATTATGGAGGTTGGATAAAAATGATAATAATCATGATGGTGTATTTCAAGACATGCAAGAGGTTCTCCCTAGCAATGATGATGGAGACCTTGAAAACTAATTGGTAGTTGTGTAATTTGTTGAAGACATATACAAGTTCTATGGGAAGATCGATGTATGTTTCTCTATTAGTGATAGAAGATTTGTGTGAATGTGAAGGTAAAATTTATATTTTCATTTAGTAATCATTGACAACCCTGTATGTGTGTGCCTCTAAATTATATGAAAAGGAAATATGAAATCAACGAGACAATGATGGCAATCCTGATTAATTGGTTGATAAAGGTACAAATTAGTTCCAAGGTAATTTTCCCATTTTGATCCCAAACATGGAATCACACTCTTTAATTTTCTGATTTTGATTCCAGCAATTCCAAGCAGATGAGGGTGTTGTTAAGGAAGGAGTGAAGGAAATAAAAGGTAGTCTTAGTCTAATTTACCCAAATAAATTAGTTGTTACAACAATTATAGTTCATATTGTTATATTCTTATCCTATTTAAGAAAAGATACCAATCAGTGATGGATACATTGTGACTTTTATTTTATGAATACAAATTGAGACTTGCCTTCTATTTCTTGTGCATACATTTATGTGTGATGTGAATGGTGATTTGTTGTAGCCGATTATCTTAAGGTGTACTAGGAAAAGGTGGAGGGCCCCCATACTGAGCTAAGTACACTATTGTTAAATTATGTGCGTAAATGTATGTTAATATTGTGAATATTTCTTGTATCAACTAACTTGCTTGTCATGGTTATTAAGATAGTGGAAATGATTTCTCTCAAACGATTAGTTTCAATAAGGAAAAACCAGGTCTCTAAGTTAGAGTCTCTTCTTTGTTAACTAAGATTGAATTGAAATCAATATTTATGCATTCATTTCTTCCTACTTTCTTGAATTAAATGATTTATGCTTTGTTAACTTAGATGAGTGAAATTGGTTTTGTTGAATGAATAGAAACGATAAGGAAGGACAACTAGGACCTTTGAGACAAGAGCCTCTTCCTTTTTAACTAAAATTGAATAAAATCACTATTCGCTTTTTCATATGCTTCATAGATTAGAATTTGTATGATTTTTTCATATTCAGCAATTCACACTTGTAGCTTTACATTTTCAGGTTGTGATATGCATTTCTTCATTTTTTAGTATTTACGAAATTGTTTTCTAAACTAGCTAGGTCTAAGATCTATATACTTTGGTGTGTTTTTAAGTTTACCAACCTGGATTGATATTAAAATACATGCTTTAATTTGTCCCAATAAATTAGACTTACAGGTAGTCCAGGGAATCAAACACAGGCATATTATTAGAAGGAAGGCTCAAAAAGGCACTACTATGCATAAGGATATTTTCATTGTTATCGTTGATAGCATTAGACTCAAGTGCACAAGGTGGGAGATTAAAAACACCTAACCAACTCAAAGAAATGAAACTTGGAGCACATTCATAGAACACAATGCTAATAGCTCGAAGTGAGGTATGTCTTATTGATTAAGTTTATTAGTTCTCTAATTCTTTTCTTGTTTTAAGTATTGGCTCAAATCCAAATATACTCAAGCCGAAAGGTACCCACATCAATAACCACAAAGGGGTTTTATAGCTGTAAGATACCTTTGTGTTTATTTATTATGGAGGTTGGATAAAAATTATTAATAATCATGATGGTGTATTTTAGGACGTGCAAGAGGTTCTCCCTAGAATTGATGATGGAGACCTTGAAAATCAATTGGTAGTTGTGGAATATGTTGAATACATATACAAGTTCTATTGGAAGATAGAGGTATGTTTCTCTATTAATGACAGAAGATTTGTGTGAATGTGAAGGTAAATTTTATATTTTCATTTAGTAATCATTGACAACCCTATATGTGTGTGCCTCTAGCTTACATGAAAAGGAAGGATGAAATCAACGAGACAATGAGGGTGGTCCTAATTAATTGATCGATAAAGGTAATTTTGCTTGCTGCCAATTTTAGATCTAGAAGATCTTTATGTGGCCAATTTCTTAGGCTTTACTTGGAAATATTAAATTTTGCAGGTGCATTTGAAATGTGAAGTAATGACAGAAACATTGTATCTCTCTCTAAACATTATGGATAGATATCTTTCTATTCATATTCTTATAAGGTGGAAATTACAATTAGTGGGTATTGTTGTGATGCTTATAGCTTGCAAATATCGAGATACCTGGGCTCCTCAAGTAGGATGACTTACTAACATCCATAAGCATGAGTGTAAGGAAACCTTTTGTATATATCTAGTTGATAGAATACTTGGTTGGCTCTTGGAAAGTTCACAAACACACACTTTCAATATGGACAACAACAATCTATATTCCAAGAGAAGAATTACAATAGTGCATAACAGCTTACGAAATATTGACATGAGAAGAATCAATTCATATTTGGCTATAGGTCAATAAATTAATCTACATCTCATGATACCAATACACATCCAAAATTATATTGGCTATGGTAATTATCTCTAACTCATAACTTTCAATTTCATTAAATTACAACAGATTTCAAAGATGCAGTGTGAATGATACATTGATAATAATCCTTGGAATGAGTGTACAATATTAAATCGTCTGAAATGCATTCTTACCATTCCCACTGCATATGTATTCCTTGTTAGGTTTCTGAAGGTAGTTGGTCCTGAAAAAGTGGTAAACTGATGAACTCCATTGTTTCTTTTATATTGTCAGAATAACCTTCTAATATGTTGATCAAATTGACTCTCAAAATTCCTGTGGAAAATTGAGATTGTGGTCTAAATATCTTTTCTCCTTGTGTTTCCTAATAATCCTCTCCTGTATTGCTAATAAATAAAATATGTTATCTCGATGGTTCAAATTGAAAATATATCATTCTACTTGGTTGAGTTGTGTTTGCTTCATTACAAAATGATCAAATACAGTCCAACAATGCTTGTTGTTGTTGTGTCTACATTGCGTAATGCATTTTGAATAAGGATCAATGTTGGAGTAAAACAATTTTTCTTCACAACGGATACTCTAAAAAGGATCTCAATTAAGTCTTCTAGTGCTCAAGGTGCCATGTTATTAAAGAGTTTATCCTTCTAAAGGATGCTAACTCCTAAACATTTTAGGCTTTTTCATGAATTACGCAATATGTAGATTATATAGTCTAAACATAGTTGACTGACTACAGCACTAATTTACTCACAACTTGTCTGAAATTGTATCTAATTCTAAATATGGGAAAGATTGGTGAATGTACAAATTTAGTTAATTTTTTGTTGTGTGCACATTTAATTAACTATGTACATTGTTAAGGGGTAACATTTGATTGACTTGTTCCAGGGAATGAACAAACTTCATGGCTGACTTTCACTTGAGTGTAGAAGGAAATGAGTTGAGAGTTGTTCATGAGAAGCATTAAGATCCAATTTTTGGCTATGTTGTTTTTTTAATCCCTACCAACTTACCAATTGATGATAGTTACACCACTAGAAATTACATTATCATTTGTAATAGTGATAGCATAGACTCAAGTGCACAATAAGTGGGATTAAAAACATCTAGCCAACTGAAATCAAGGAAACACAGTGCACCATCATTGAATTCCATGCTAACAACTCAAGGTGAGGTATGTGTCACACTCTTACTTTTCTTATTTGGTATTTGTTAAACCAATATACACAAGCCAAATAGTCACCTATGTCCACTCCAAAATTTTTATAGCCTTAAGATGGTTTTGTGTTTAATTATGAGGAAAGTTGAATGAAAATGATTAATAATATTGATAGCCTTTAGATGTATTTGTTTTTATTTGTGATGTAAGTTGGCTAAAAATGATTAATAATATTGCTAATTAAGGGTATTTCAAGATGTATTCAAGGATTTCCATCAGGTGCTCCCTAGAACTGATCACGGAAACACTGAAAACCAATTGTAGTTCTTGAATGCGTTGAATATATATACAAATTCTCCCAGCCAATTGAGGTACGTTTGTATGTCAATGATTGGAGTTTCTTGTGAGTTTGAAAGAAAAAATTTATTTTTCTGAATTAAAAATTGGTATTCATGTATGCCAAGGAAATAAGTTGCAACAGGTTAAAATCAATGCAAAGATGATGTCAATCGTGATTAATTGGTTGATGGAGCTACAACTTTGCTCCTATGTTAGTTCCATTTGTTGTCAAACTTGGATCTAGATGAGGTTTATATGGACTATCTCTTTGGCCTGACGTCAAAATCCTAATTTTTTTAGGTTCATTTGGAATTTGAACTAATGCTAGAGACATTGTATCTCATTATGAACATCATTGATAGGTACCTTTATGTTCAAAGTGTTGTTGGAGAATCTAATTCCAACCACCTTCTAAGTGTCACATATGTCCATCCAAGTGTCTTAGTTTAGTTTTAGTTAGGCCAATTTAGTTTAGTTTCACTATAGTCATTTCTACCTATGTCTCCAATGTAATCTTATTTAATTGATTTGTAATATTGAGAAGAGAAATCCTCTGCTCCACGATTTTTCTTCATTCTTTGTCATGGTATCAAAGTGTAGATTATGTAAGACTCCTTGATAGTAGCAGAGAGAAGAGGTGAGGTTTCATAAGAATCTAGGGAAAGCAATGTTTCATTTTTTTTGTTGCAAGTTTCGTCTTAGTTCGTGGATGAGAGGCCAAGGAGAAAGTGCAACGTGAATTTCACACCTGTGAAAAAAGAGAAGTGTGTCAGTGTCACACCTGTGAAAAGAACCAAGTGCGTCATTTTATACCCAACGAAAATAAGAATGCACAAAAGAATCTAAAATTTACGAAATTTCGTAAATTACGCGCCCCGTGAGTTGAAAAAGTGCGCAAAATTGTGCAAACCATCTTTCTCTGCGATTGTGCATATCACAAATATTTTTAAATAAAAAAGGAGCATAAGATGTTTATCAAGAGTTCCACGAATTTGTATGAGGCATGAAGCATCAAAAGTGAGGCATGAAAAAAAATCGAAGAACAAAAGTCCAAAGGTCTTTGAAAGTACTTCTTATTCTAATTTTTATTTAAAAGTATGAAAAAAGGTTTCATTCTTCATGAACATTATTTTCTTAAAAGGATTCAAGAGAATTATTTTAACAATGTTCATGTATTGCTTTAAAAAGAGGCTTTGTTCATCTTTCTTTTTGACAGAGGAAATTAAATTTGTTTGATTAAAATAAGGGGTTTAATTTTTTTCAAAGTTATAAAAAGAAAAATGAATGGTTACAAAGGAAAAGCGACACTAATTTGAGTTTTTTAATCAAAAGGGTTCATTTCTAAAAAAGGGGGAGTTGTGGTTGATTTAAAGAAAAATGAAGAGATTTATAAAGAGGTTTTTTTGGCCCTTATTTGTGGTATGCATTGTTAGCCTGGAGCATTTTTCCCTTTGTAAAAGTATTTGATAAATATTGTATTGAAGGAGAATCCATTTGGGATTCTTGAAACACCATTGTTGCATGTCACCACCATGAGCCATAGCTACAGTGATTATTGTTAGAACCAAAAGTTGTGTAGTAGAGAAGCCACCATAAAGACATTTTTATTGCAAGCAACCATTGTGTTTCCATATCGATTTGTTTGTCGAGCCACATTCTGTCAGCACTCAACAAATGGGAAAATCCAAGAGGATAAGAAATTTGAAGCAGCAGATAAAGATGTATGAATCTTTTTTAAAAGAATTGGAAGTGAAGAGGAAAAAGAACATCTTTGCATTGAAATGCATAAAAGAATCTTTGGATGAAAACATTTTTCCCCTGATTTCATATGCCAAGACAACTAAGGAGGCTTGGGAAACCCTTGAGACGATTTTTGGTGTAAGGGGGGGCATTGAAGTTGAATATGAACGTCGATCTATAGCAAAATATATACAGTGAAATGAAAAAAAATTGAATCCCACAGTGCTTGACCACATGTGGATGATGTCTATGAAGAATTTGTAGAAGAAGCAGAGAATTAGCATATAGATTCTCGTGAATCCCACTATGCATAGTTGCAAGTGGATGAAAAATTGGTGATTCCAGCAATAGATCTTGCTGATGAAAACTTGGTGATTCCAACAACAAATCTTGTTGATGAAATTTGGTGAATCCAACAATAGAGCTTTCTCATGACAATTTGGTGAATCCAGCAACAAAGCTTTTGATAACAACTTGGTGTTTCCAACAACAGATCTTGCTAATGACGGTTTGGTGAATCTAGTAATAGAGCTTGTTGATGGTAGTGAAGTTTTCATTGAAGCAATCATTGCTATGGTGTATCCAACAATTAATATTATTAATGTAAACTTGGATGAAGAATTGTTGCCTAATGATGAATGGTTGTGGATGATGCAATAGAAACATCATATCAAGATGATGTTATTCAGTGAGAGAAGACCACTTCAATCTAAAAACCAATTGGAAGACAACCTGTTTGTAGCATCACGGGTTAGTAGAGAAGAGGAAGAGACTGAGACAAAGATATACATAGAGGCAAAGAAGGAAAGCCACAAAGAGAAGAAAGAGACAAAGGCAGAGGTATAGAAAGAAGTGTAATGGAAAAAAGCTCTCATTGCAGAGCGTAAGGAACAAAAACAATGTGGTTTTGCAGATTTTTTACACTTACCATTGATTTCCAATGTGCGGGTACACAGGATGATTATGAAGAAGAGTTCAATTTCCTTGAAACACCATGCCTTGATAGAGTATGCATAGAATCTGCAGAAATGAATGTTGAAGACAGTTTGGATGATGAAAACATCAATGAAATTTTCAGGTATTGGAGTCCTAAAGAAATATTTTTTTATTATAAACTTATGTTACAATAAATTGATGATGAAGATCAAACAACAAAAGATGACATGTGGCAGCAGTCTACATACAAGACAATTTTTTAAGAAGTCTAGGACATGCTTAGACAAACTAGAAAAATGGAAGACCTTCACTAACAAATGAAGAAACTAAGGTTTAAAGAAAACAACAAGAAGAAAAAGCTAAAACATTTAGAGGCTTTAGGATCTGGAAGAAAAGGAAAGGAAAAGGAAATCCAAATGATATTATTTTTTTAAATTGTAAGACTAGCTGAGACATAGACCAACATACATATTAATTAAATTTTTATGTGGTTGTACTTAAGGGGGAGTGTTCGAGAATCTAATTCCAGCCACCTATTAGGTGTCACTTATGTCCATCCAAGTGTCCTAGTTCAGTTTAAGTTAGTCCAGTTTAGTCTAGTTTCACTATAGTCATTTATTACCTATGTCTCCAATGTAATCTTATCTAACCTATTCATAATATTGACAAGAGTAATCCTCTGCTCCATGGTTTCTCTTCATTCTTTGTCAAGTGTTACAAGGAGGAATTTTCAATTATTGGGTATCGTTGTTGTGTTTATAGCTAGCCAATATGAAGAAGTTTGGCTTTCAAAAGTAGGATAAATTACAAGCATCTGTCAAGTAAGGATGGGTGTAAGGAAACCTTAATGTATATATCTAAATAATAATAGACCTTGTTGGTTGTTGAAAAGTAAATACATTGCAACAATTTTTACTCTGATAGAAGAATACCCTTTATTTTGAAATCAACTTTAAAAATATATTATAATGGGTAACATAATATTGAAGAGCTAGATCATACTTGGCTACATATCAATGACTTCATTTGCATCTTCCCAAAATACTGCATGCGAGAACAGTTAGTGGCCATGGTAGTTAGCTCTAACAGATAATTCTTTAGCATTGGATTGCAACAGTCTCCAAAGGTTCAGTTTGACTAAGAAATTAATAATAAATCTTTGCACTAGTCTACAATATTAAAGAAACTAAAGTTCAAGCTTATAGATCCCACTTCATATCACCAATCGTGCAACACTAATCACAGGAAAATGTGATCAAATTGTTTCCTTATGACAATAATCAGTACAACTTCAAGCCTAGGTAGAAAGCCACCAAAACAACAAAAATCTAATGAGAAGATTTAGAAAAGAGATCTCATAAGTTAAACCTATTCAAGATTTGTTTAATGTGTGAACCTTTGAAGAAGGAACATACCAAGGCTTGACTACAAATTCATAAGACCAAAGAGAAATTTTCATGTTCTTTTGAGACATGATCATTTTTATATTATAGGCCTACTATAATTTTGAAAGTTGTGAATTGTTTATCTCCACCATCCATTGATTTTTGAGTGTAGATCGATGTTTGAGCATTTTACCCTTGTCTCAAGGACAATACATAAATAAATGGGAAGTGTTGCGCTAAGATTCAAACAAGTTCTTAATACAAAAGAGTGACAAGATATCTTTGTGACCATGAGGAGTCACCTATTATAATGGAATGTTCTTGTATTGATATCTCAACATTTTATGAGTGGTAATTCAATGGCTTGTAATATCTTTAAGCATAAATTAATAATATTATTGATTGGAGAATTCTTCCATGCCTTGTTTAATGATAAAAATGGATGTATTATATTTTCTTCATGTTTCACACACTATACATTTCCTTCCATGAACTTAAAACATTTGATATGAGGTTGCGGAAGAACTTCAATTAAAATATGTAGAAATTTCAGAATTGATGAGAAATAATATGAGGTTACAAAAGAACTTCAATTAAAATATGTAGAAATTCCAGAATATATGAGTTAAATGATATCACGAGTTCAAAATATTAAGGAATTTCGGAGAAAATTATCAAACTTGATTTCAAAGTCTTAGAGAAGGTGATATCAAAGTTTAGTTTCATTTGCAAATTGTAGGTTTTATTAAAAATATTTGTATGTAAGAATGGTTTGTGTGTGATTAATGCAATAAAGTTTCAATGCACAAATGAAGCATATCTATTTCTAAACCATGTGTATACATCAGGGGAAGCTTTGTCCTCAAGGAGCGGGCTCAAGTGGCTAGCAACTACTCTGAGGCACCAAAGTTTCTTTGTATTGAGAATATCATTTTACAGATTTTGATATAAATTAAAAGAAATTATTAATTTTTCTTAAAAAATATTTTAAAATAAATCTAATTTTAGAATATATTTTAAAAATAAAATATTTTCTATTTTTTATACAATGTTGTAAAAATGTTTAAATTTATTTGATTGTTATTTCTTTTATATGCTTAATTTTATTTTGATTTATTTAATATTATAGAATTAAGTACAAAAATATAAAATTTATTTAGTCGTGCTCTCCACCCTTGTAAGGTTATTATTAAACTTATAATAACAAAAGCCAATTAGTGACAATGTCCAAAAAAAACAAAAACATTGACATTACCTCTATGTGGCTCTTGTTTACATATCAGTGTGCATATTAATAACCATTAATTTTCCATTAACCTTTCGTAAACATCAAACCTATAATCACCAAAATATATGAAGACTCAAGTTTCAAAGACACTAACTCACTAACGTGTGGAATTTCCATAGTTAAGAATGTTGTTACATGAATCTATATAGTTAAGAATGTTGAATCTCCATATTAAAGTGAGGTGAATCTCCATGCTTAGAAATGTTGTTACATGTAATTTTAAATGTATATGTTTAATTTGTATATTAACTATCTTTATAATGTGAAATATATCATGAAGTAAACATTTTAATGTTTCTCATGAATTAAATATATATCTACTTTATCACCATTTAATTTATGTAATTATGTTAATAGTAGTATTATAAATAAAAAATAATAAATTTTCATCCTAATTATAAATCACTTAATTTTCATTATAATTATTACTATTATTATTTAACATACTTATATTATAAAATATTATATTATTTATGTATTTTCTAAAACTATATATATTCTGTATTAAATCTGGGCATTTCAATCTCATTTTCTTAGTATTAAATATGGGTATTTCAACCTCATTTTCTCTTAACTCGTTGGAGTAACACGAGTAACTTTTTATCAACATTCATATCATAACCTTATTTAGGGTGGAATGGAACCCTCATTATATTCATGAGAATGGAATGGTCTCCTCTTTTATATATTCATAGAATGGAATGGTCTCCCCCTTTATATATTCATTGCTTCAGTTTAAAATTGAAATTCCATGGAGATATATAGTGAAGATCAAGTTCATTTGTGTTTTTATTGACAGATAAATTTCTATAATTCATAATGAAAGTAAAGTTGTTTATCTTTTAATTAAAAATATTTGAAACATTTTAGTAAGATGCATCTACGTGGAGTGTTACATATCCACTTGGACACATCAACCCCAACTTACAAATCGATACTATTAGGGCCCATCAACCCCTAATGCAGTTGTTACATGCCCTAAAGAAGTTGAACATCAGAATGCCTCACTTCCCAAGAAGTTCCATCACTAAAAACATCCAAAATTTGCCTCTAAGAAGAGCAGCGCAGGTAGGCCTTCATTAGGGTGCGCTGCAATACAAACCATAGACTGTCAGGGTGCTATGTGGTGCACTTGGTCCCCCTTTGGCTTGCGTTGGATGAATTTGAGCAAATTTCCATGAGGGTTTGAAGATTCCTTATCCATTGGAAACATCTAGAAGTTTCTCAATGCCACCTACTCCTTTGAGTTGGCATTTGGATGAGGAAGGGAGTTAAGGAACATCAATCCCCTATCCCTTCTTCCATGGAACTGATTTCTAAATTTAGAAAGGCATTAATTATCACCAATGATGGTATAACCTCATTCATTCACTTATAAAAATACCACCCATCTAAGTGATCAAGGAGGCTGAATATTGTAGGGAGATGTTGTTGGTATGAGTTTTGAGCTGATTGAAAGTATTGTACAATGATGTCAAAATGTCTTGCTTGTTGTGAGGAGAGGATTGGATTGAACTGGAGGAATGGCGTTGAATTAGACAAATTGGGTTGTAATTCTTCCTTTTACTAATAAAGTATTCAAAGTTTTTCCCATATGCTTGTATTGTCTTTTGATGCTTTCATATGCTTATCATGTATCTAATTCCAAGCTATTTTTAATCAATAGATCATTATCATATGCTTTGATGGGTTCTTGTTTCTGCCTTTGTGCAGGTACTTCTCAAGCGACTTAACTACGGGAAGGAGCAACGGAATCGGTCAAGAGAGATAAATAACAAGTGGAAGCTAAAAGTCGGTTCTCTATTCTCTTATTTTATCTATTGTTTATAGGAAAAGTAGAGAATGCTTTGTACTATTGTTTCTAGATTAAGCTACTAGTCTAGAGGGTTAGGCGTTTGTCCAAGAACACTAAATTTTCCCAAAACAAATTGGCAACTCCACTAGGGACCAAATTATCCATCTTAGTAGCTTATCATCCTCTTAAGACATTTCTACATACTGTACTTGTGATCGTTCATTGAATTTCAGTCTTCTTTCATTGAAAATTGAGTCGAAACTGTGTCAAAATCGCCTTCAGAATACCTCAATGTCACTAGTGCAAGTCTAATGAAGGACACAATGCACTGCAATGCACTACCCACATAGATACAGAGCGATTCAGTGCATTGTCTCTAACTACTACCTACATTGATCCCTTGAGGGTCAGTTTCCCATCTAGGGACTGAAAGTTTTTGCCAATTTTCTCTTGTTTGAATTAGTTGTTGAATTTCAATGATGTTTTGTCTTCGAAAATAGTTTTTCATCTCCTTAATTTAGCCCTACTTAGACTAGGATTGATAAATTTTTCTTATGTATTTACTTTGCCAGTTTCAATCTATAGTCGAAAGTTAGTTTTAATCGATTGATCTTTAGCGAAAGAAAGTGTCGTAAAATCATCTTTTCCTTTGAAAGTTGAATTATCGTCAAATCTTCATTCATAAAAGATCGATTGGTTAATATGTGCATATGATTAGTCTTTTCATTGAAAGTGTCGTAATTCCTTATTTATTTGAAAACATAAGTGTCGTAGAGTCTTCCTTTCTTTGAAAAGAAATTGTCACAAAATCGTCATTTTTATGAAAAGAGTTCATTGATCATTTGTGCATTAGTTTCCTTTTTTGAAACATTCACATAAAGGGAAATTGAAAAGAAATGCATGCATTTGCATTGAAAAGAGTTTGTGTGTGCTTTTAGGAATAGTGTATGGAATTTGCATTTATATTGTGCTCTTTGTTCTATGATCAAAAGAAATCTGATTGCTCTATCCCTAAGTAGTTAGGATATTCATTGTTAAAACTGAATGGAAAGAATGCTTATCATTATAGTTGCATTCCTAGGAATTTCAGAATACATCATGTGGTGAACTCGAAAGGAAAATTCCTAAACAAGATCAACTTAAAATGAACATCAATTTACCTAATGGAGCATTGTCATTAATGAAAACATTTAGTGGTTCTAGGCTAGAGACGTGTTCCGGCGTCATTAAACCAAGCACTTGTCCCTAACTTGTCTGCAATACATCCCAAGTGTGATACCTCATTCCATGTACATGAGTATGTCGTAGCTCATCCACATACCTTCGAGTATATAGGGCGGTGTTACAATACATAAAGTATATGGGAATGCTCTCACTGTGCAGTTTTTCATTAGACAACGCTTATACGGACTAGGCCTCCACGTACCTTTGGGTATATATGGGAGGACAACACTAGGTTTCTATCCATCCTTAAGTAACTGAGTCAGTCGCCTTGCAAATGTGATACACTGAACACAGCATTCGGGGAGATTTCCTGCCCGTACTTCTTGGTTTGCCAGGAGGTATTTTGCAGTTCATAGTTGCCTGGTAAACCTTTTTCCTAGTTACCCATTTTTGTTTATTTCTTTTTTGATAATAAAATTAATCAGCAATCGTGGAGGAACATCAACCTAAACCCTATCGTTCGCGGAGAATAGTGAACCAACTGCCTTTGCCTCCTGAAGTGACACCAATTCGGACAAAGCGGTTTTGTTTAAATGAGTCTAGTACATCAAGAACTCCTGGTTCTTCATCTAGGTTACCTGAAACATTTATTTCGTTAGCTACAGAGACTTCAATTACTCTGACTATTTCTGTTACATCCGTTCCTACAAAAGAATTTTCACAATTACCTAAGGACATTAGCACTGATCCTAGTGAAACAGTAACCGAGGTTATCCAACAACAAGTTGATACTCAACTTGAAATTGTTCAACATGAAAGTGCTTCTGAACTTGAATCAGTTCAACCAAAAGTTTGTCCAAAATCTATTCCAGTTCAAATAGAAGTCACATCTGAACCTGAAGTTATTCAGGAACCTCCCTTCGAAATTGTTGTTCATTTACCTGAACATCTGGACTTCAATTTTCGACATTCAGAAGTTGTTACCCCTCAGACATCAGTAACTGTTGAAACTACACTTTCATCGACACCATAAATATTTTATAGACCTGACGATCAAGTCCTTCCACCAAGTTTGATTGCCATAGAGGAGGAATAAGTAGGAGAGTCCACATCTAGAACCCCATTTCACTTTGGAACTGGGCTTTATCTTTACCCTACTACTCCTGATTACTTTGCTTCATCTAATCCTGCTTCCTTTCAAGTATCTGTCGAATCTTTAGGGCAACTTTTGGGCCAGATAACTATGATTGAACAACTGTTAACATCCCAGACTGTTTCATTTGATGCAACTATAGCATAATCTTTTGTTGTAACTCCTTCAATGTTTTCTACCACACCTGAGTTGCACCTGTATGGTGAATCGTCAATCCCGATTGGTTACCAATAATTATCAAGAACCCACTCAGGGGTTGCTTATGTACCATGATCATCACCCATGTCCTCAACCAGAATTTTACCTGGTTCTTCTCCAATGGGAACCCAACATTTTGATCCTACACATCAGTATCAGGCTGGGCAATCTAGTCAACAAAGACCTATATATCCATTAAATACTGGATTGCCACCATATGGAGAGCAATTTTCTTTTTCATTGTATCCTCCTTATTCTAGAGGGAAACCATATGGTAATTTCCCACAATATTCGAGTCAACCTGGAATTAGAGTTTGTCAATGAAACTAGTAATGCCAACTGAACTAAGGCTTGTGTATCCAACACAACCAATGAAAATTCTGTCAACTATTCCTACTACACCTATTGTTACCACTGTGCCACAGTCACAACCTCAAACTGTTGTATCTCAACCAATACAAACTGATCCTTCTCTCTTGCAACCACAAGTTTCAAGTCAAGAGGTTCAAGTTTCTCAAGTTGTTATACAACAACCACTTGTTTTTAGCACTCAACAACAAACTCAGGTTAATATACCTTTAGTTGGACTGACCTAGGCTTACACTGGTATAGTCGATTCACAACTTGTTCAACCTTTCATTATTGGGCAACAATAGTTGGTTCAACAATCATGGTTTCCACAATTCCAGCAACCTAGATCTAGTAGTTCCAACCTCAATTTGGACTTGGTTCACAAGCTCAACCTATTTTTGGTCAATATCAAGCTTATCAAGGTCCTAGGCAACAAGGCTTTTCAGGTTATGGACAGCCACAAATTCAGTCTGGTTATCAAACACCATCTTATACTGGTTTTGTTTAACAACCATACCTAGGTTGCCGAAATGCAGTTGCACTATGTTGGTCTGCAAAGACCTATTGCACAGGAAATTCCATCATATCCTAGGTATGCTCAGCCTGACTTGAATCAACAGTTGCCATTCGTAGCAACTTTAGAATTACCAGATTTAAACTAGCTCACCAATGATCCAATCGCATATGCACCTTGGTGGCTAGTAATTCTGCATAAGTTACCATCTAATATTCCAAATTTTAACGGAAATACTAGAGAAGACCCATCAAATCATGTTATGACCTTTCATTTATGGTGTTCATCCAACACTTTGAATGATGATTTGATTAGACTTCATCTTTTCCAAAGAACACTTACTCGTCTAGCTACCAAATGGTTCATTGAATTACCGAGAGCTTCTTTCGATAACTTCACCATTTTAGCCACTACCTTTTTGACCCACTTCTAGTTACCTATCAAATACAAAACTAGAATGGAGCTCTTAACCAACTTTAAATAGACTAATGCTACCCATATGTCATATCATATTCATGAGTGGCGGTGTCATCATCGAATGGTTAAGACATATGTTCCTGATCAACTTTTAACTGAGTGGTTCATAAAGTCCTTGTTGCCATCAATCACCGAGGATGTGGTAAAAGGAGGAGTCATCACAAAAGAGCAAGTTATCGCTCGTGCCCAATACTTAGATTTGATTTACACACAATCTGGCATGCTCTATGATAAAATACCTGATGCACCTAGACCAGCTTTCATTGTTCCACCACCTCCACAATCGAGTAGGGACTCTCATGCAGGTGACGGTGTGATCGGTTCTTCAAGCACACAGGCAACAAGAAGACCATCTGGTCAAACTCTTCCTATTTCCAATCAAGCTACCAATGCATCAGAAAAACTCATGCCTCAGAGATTAATGTTGTGTCATCTGACAAAGGAAAAAATCTAAAGCAACCAGGAGGTAAGAAAAAGGGGAAGAATAACAAAAAGAAACAAGAAAATCCATCTCCAGAGAAATCATATGAATCCCCTACCGCAGCAAGGAAACCTCATTATCCATGTCTGATATGTAACAATGAGAATTATACAAGAGACTTTCCACATCGCTCTAAGGTCTCTAAACTTTTAAATACTTCAACCACATCAGCAGTGTTAACAGATCTGTTTCCTACCCCGGAGACACATTTGGTTGCAATTGACAATGCTTCCACATCCCAAGTACTCATGTTGTCTATCACGAGTCCACAAAATGATGTTTTGGTGTCGACAAGAAATAAAGATTATGGAAATCCATCATTGTCAAATAATCAGGCCACTGATCAACCTAGTACTTCGACCTCGACTTCACCTGAAGTTGTTCCACCAATTATACCTGAATTGACAATAAAACCACCTAAGGGAGTTGTGCACAAATCAACATTCAATCCTCATGATTGAGCAGCTCAAAATTATAATATAGTGGAAGATCTGGCTCAATCACCTTCCGCTATGTCGACACTTGAGGTGTTGCAAAACTGTCCCTCCCATAAACAAGTTTCATTGTCAGAAATAGGTGGAATAGATCCTACGGATTCGAATCTTGTGGTTTTTAACCATGCGGGATATTCACCACAGTTATCGATGCAATTAGCTTTCCTAATCCAAGTAAAAGCTCTCAATAAGAACGTTCACCGAACTATTATTGATGAGGGGGCATCTACTTGCATTATGTCTATGAGCTGCTGGAAAACACTTGGTTCACCACCATTGTCATGATCACCAACTACGTTAAAAGCCTTTTATGGAAGAAAATATACTCCATATGGTATTTTGAGTAACCTGCAAATCGAACTAGGGGGCAAGACAGTTACTATTGAAGTTGAGGTAGTTGACGGACTCCTCGATTACAGCATTTTACTAGGAAGTCCTTGGGTATATGCTATGGTTGTTGTTGTTTCCACATACTTTCATATGAGTGCATTCCCTTTCAAGGGTGGAATCATAGTCACTGATCAGCTAGCCTTCTTTGCCAATAGTTCACAAGCTACGAGAAGCATTCCATTGATACACAAAAACCGATTGTCACTTCAAAGTGTTGGAGTAGGTCTCCTTAAAGATCCTTCCCTAATGGGCACTTTCACCCTCCCGTCACCATCTGGTTTGGTGGAAGTGGTAAGAGTGGAGACTTGCAACATGATTTCTTCCACATCATCTAATTTTACAAGAATTTCCAACCACTTTGAAATTGATGGTCATAGTGAGGGGTTGTCGTTCAGCCCTATTGAATCATCATAGCAATCAATTTTTTGGGCTTGTGTGGAAAACCCTAATCCGCACTCAACAATTGTATGGGTAGATAGGTCATTAGAATATGGTACCTCTTCGGATCCTTTTTTGCGTATACATTCTATGGATGAAGGAATCTTCAAATCAATGATGATAGGAGAGGCATCGTGGGAGGATTATCATCATTGTTCCCACCTTCTAGATGACATTGAAGATTATTCAAATGAACTAAATCACCCATCGATCGTTGATTTCTTGTCAAATTTTGTAAATAATATAAATTATGAGCGTAATTTGTCAAACATAGAAGAAACAATTTCTATAAACATTTCAACCAAGCCTAACATCGTAGAAAACATTCATGTTGGCAAATCATGTTCTCCATTAGAACTTGATAATTACTGTGCTCTGTTTCGTGAATTTAGAGATATTTTTTCATGTTCTTACGAGGAGATGTCGGGCATTGACTCAAGTATTGTTGAACATGAGATTAAAATGTACCCTGATGTCAAACCAATACGAAAGTGGCTTCAACCTATTCATCCTAAGAAAGTCGTTGCCATTAAAGCAAAGGTTGAAAAACTTTTGCTTGCTGGCTTCATTTTCCCTATACTTCTTACTGATTGGGTATCTAATATTGTTACAGTGATGAAAAAACAAGGGACAATTCGAGTGTGCGTCAATTATAGGGATGTGAACCAAGCATGTCCAAAGGACAATTATCCTACACCTTATATCGACCATATTATTAACGAATGTACCGGATGTGAAATCTTTTCATTTATGGATGGATTTTCTGGCTACAATCAAATCAATATCCGCCCACAGGACCAATCAAAAACTACTTTTATTTGTCCATGGGGCACATTCTCTTATCGAAAGTTACCTTTTGGTTTGAAGAATGCAGGGGCTACATTTTAGAGGGTGATGAATTATGCCTTCCATGACATCAAACACATTGTTCAACCTTATCTTGATGATTTTCCTGCTCATTCACGAAAACGGACTCATCACCCACAACATTTCAAAGCAATATTCTTACGATGTCAACACTACAAGATAAGACTCAATCCACATAAATGTGTGTTTTGTGTTGGCTCTAGTCGATTGCTTGGATTCGTAGTTTCAAAAGACGAAATTCATCTCAATCCCATTAAGGTTCAGGCAATCCTTGACTTGCCTCCACCTTCAAACTTGTTACAGATATAGAGACTTCAAGGGAAGGAAAACTTTCTAAGGAGGTTCATTCCAAACTATGTTGAATTAGCTAAAGGTTATACACGTCTATTGAAGAAAGGGGTACCCTTCCATTGGGACCAAGTTGTGCAAGCTTCTTTTGCTGCTCTCAAAGATTCTCTGATTAGAGCATCATTAATGTATGCCCCAAACTATCAAATAGGCTTTTACCTGTATCTCGCTACTGTAGATACAACCATTGGTATGGTTTTAGTTCAAGAAGAAAGTGGAACTGAACATCCTATTTACTATTTGAGTCGTAATCTCATTGGTACAGAAAGTAAGTACTCATATGTCGAAAAGTTAGCCTTGGCAGTTGTTCAAGCTATGCAGAGATTTCGTCATTACATCCTCCTCCGTAAAACTACCATTATATCAGATTGCAACCCTATGACATACATTTTGTCACGTCAATTGTTGGGGGAGAAATATTCTAAATGGATAGTTATCTTGTAGGATTTTGATTTGGAATTCATCAAGTCTAAATCAAATAAATCTCTTGTCTTTGCCAAGTTACTTTGCAACCTTCCCTTATCCTCCAATGATATAACATCAAAAGCATCAATTTTAGATGAGTCTATGTTTCTTATCTCATCAAGTGATCCATTGTATGGAGATATGCTGATCTATCTCTAGACCCAAGCTTTTCAGCCTAATACCTCTCGCTCTGAAAAGTGACGTATTCGATACCAAGCCAAAGATTATCTAATCATTGGTGATACACTTTATCATCGTGGTGTCGATACGATTTTACGGAGGTGCCTTACTCATGAAGAGGCTGAAAAAGCTTTGAATGAGTGTCATTCAGGTGCTTGTGGGGGGAATCTATCGGGTTATGTAACTACACAGAAAATTCTATGTGTTGGTTACTTCTGGCCAACCATATTCAAAGATTGCATTCCTGCTGTTAGAAGTTGCCATGCTTGCCAAATATTTGACCATAAAACTCGATTACCACCTGCACCACTGTATCCAATCCATGTTTTTGGCCCATTCGCAAAATGGGACATTGACTTTATCAGATGTAACCCCACCTCGGCTAGGGGGCATGGGTATATTATAGTCATTGTTGACTATTTTACCAAATGGGCAGAGGTGATGCCAACATTTAACAACAATGGCAAAACAGTTGCTCTGTTTTTTTCAACCATGTGGTTGCCAAGTTTTGTGTACCACAAGCCAGAGTTATAGGTCATGGGTTGCATTTTCGCAATCACATGATGGCTGAATTAATTGCCAAATTAGGATTGTCACATGATAGTTCTACTCCATAGTACCCACAAGCTAATGGACAAGTCGAGGCTATAAACAAAGTCCTTAAGCGCATGTTGCAAAGAATGATGGGAGTTCATAAAAGGAATTGGCATTTAATCTTGTACTCGGCCTTGTCGGTATATTGAACCTTAGTGAGAAATGCGACCAAATTTACGCCTTTTCAGTTGGTGTATGGTTTGGAAGCAATCTTACCAATCCAATGAGAAATCTTGTCTCTCAAACTTGTGATTGACCTACTACCTGACACTTCTAAAGAAGAAGCGCGTTTCTTGGAATTAATCCATCTATATGAAACCCATCATGATGCCGCAATGGCTAACAAGGCACATAAAAAATGCATCAAGGCACAATATGATAAAATTGTTAAGCCTCGTGTCTTCTCAGAAGGTGACCTGGTCTTTCTTTATGATCAGGATTCTGATAAACTTGGAGCGGGAAAATTTGAACCACTATGGATGGGCCCTTACATTGTGAAATGTGTGTTGACGAAAGGTTCCTACGAGTTAGCGGACTATGATGGGATTCCATTGACATAGCCTCGAAACGAGCTGTATCTTAAACGTGACTATTCTTAGTTAAGTGTAGTAAAACTCACTGTATATATGCTTTGATTGTGTGTGTGTGTGTGTTTCTTTTAGAGTTCTTGTTTTGGTTAAGTAATCCACTTCGCATTTGTTGCATATGTCGAACTTTTCGGAACCATTTGTTGGTTATGTCGATGGAGCTAGTCATAGTACACAAAATTTATCTTCTGCGGCATGGGCCATTTTCACTCCAAGCGGCGAGTTAGTGAGTTTTAGAGGGATATGTATTGGACGATCAACAAACAATATCATTGAGTATAGCACATTGATTAAAATCCTTTCTGATGCCATTTCACTTGGCATATGCCGAATCATCATTAGGCTAGACTCACAACTTGTTGTACTACATCTTACTAGCGTCTATACTGTCTGAAACCCAGCAAGTCATTGCATGTTCTTAAAGTTCGTATTTTGGAAAGGTATTTTGAGTTTATTCAATATCAACATATTTCTATAAATCTAAACACATTAACTGATTCTCTAGCAAACTATGTGTTAAATAAACATTTGTGACATTTGTAAAGTAAACATTTTCAATTCACATCATCATTTGTACAAATAGTTTGTGTCCAAGACAAAAATCGGTCATCTGACCCAAAAAACTCAAAAATGTATGCAGAAAATATCCAAGTAGACTAGTGTTGCTCATGATAACAGGTCACAGCCTATGCTACCATGCGTAGGAATCTCATCCAACAAATAGGCACGTCAATGGTGTGGAGTTGCAATCGCATAGGTAACTCCTCAATCCAGACATCCGGAATACCCAGAGTCAAACCCTCTATGTGATCATGTAGCTCGACTGGTGTCTCTACTAAATCCAAGTCTCAGAGAACTAATCTCCCAACAGCTCTCTGTACTAGTACACATGCCTCTTGTCAATATCCCGCAGGTCGAACAAGTCCAACATCTGCATACATATAAAAATGCTTGTTTAGTCTTGGAAATATAAAAAAACACAAAAAAAGTAGAAACTATAAAAACAAAAACACTTTGGTCAGAAAATTTACCAATAGCACTCCACAGTGCTCCAACTGGTAACATCATATCTGGATCACCACGGAAATCCATTCCTAAATATGGATATTCTGTGAAGGCCATGTCTTGTCGGTCAAATGACTCGAAGAAAGAAGGGGTAAATGAGATCAATGACTGGCCATCGTGCCTAGCCATAAGATCCACCCACCTTTGCATCCGTGGGTCTCTAGGTCCAGGTACTCCCAGTGAGATATGTTGTGGCTACATGAGTGGAATTCTCTCCAAGGCAAAAGAAATCAAGATAGATCCATAGCAAAAACCTTTTGTATTTCCATTCTTTACCTTGGTCAGTTGTTCTTTCATGGATGAAAGAACTGCCTCACACTAGTTAAATACCTTTGGCTCCAAACACTGTAAAGCATACTGCATAGATGACCTGTTTGCCAAGTATAAAGTTGCGCTGCCAGCCAGTTTGGCGAGGGTAAAAAGGATTTTTCTCAATGGTAAATCACTAACATCCCTGATGTTGATCTTTCCGTCTCTGCTAGGTTGAGCTCCTTCCCGGCAGAACTGTTGTATATAATCTCTCACTGATTCACCTCCTCTGGTGAATCCTGATAATGAGATGGGAGCACCCTACCTCGACAGTCCAGTCAGAAAGTAAATATCATCGATGGTAAAGGGGATCATTTTTCCCCTAATGTGAAAAACCTGATCGGTAGGATCCCGAGAACGAACAAGGTACTGTAAAAGCTCAAATTGTTGTCGCATGCTAGATAACCAAAAATACTTCAATAACCCACAATTCCTTAGAGCATCAACTGTTCCCTAATTATTTAGGGAAATCATGTCTTGTTCTTCATGCTCTCATTCTCTCCATATAATCACCATTTTGATCCAATGAATGTCTGAAATGAAACCATTAGACAAATTAGGATCCATTTTTTGCAAAAAACAACGAAAAATTTGGGAGAAAACAGCTGTCAAAATTTGGTTTTTGCGCCCATCGCACCCCTCCCTTAGAGACAGTACACTGCAATGCATACAGCCTTCTAGGTGTGTGTAATGCAGTGCACCTTTCGATATTGAAAGGGTGCACAGATCTAGAGTGCGAAAAATGAAACCCTAGGGGCCTCAAGAACCAAATTTTTTTGCTTAAAACTGAAAATAAATGGAATAAAATGGAAGAAAATAGGGATAGCTCCTACCTAGTCTGGATGGCATGAGAAATGGTCCACTGAATCCTCCACAATTAGCTAGTGAAATTTGAAGTATAAAACTACTCCAGAGCACCAAAGTCAAAGGGTAAAAGTGAAATGGTAAAAATGAATAATAAAACTTGTTTTTATGTTTATTTCCTGCACTTTAATCGAGTAAACATTGGTTTTTATTCATTTTATCCATTTAAACAGATACTCGTAATCTATTTTGATGAAGTTTCAAGTAGGTTTAACAGCTGAAAAGTAGAATTTGACATGCTCAGGTGTAAATTGAACATCTTTGACCACAAAGAAAACTTTTATCTCTTTTTCGAGCTTTGTTAAAAATGAAAAAAGAACCCCCTTGGAGTCCCCTTTATGCTCTTTTCAGACTCTCTAAAAATGAAAAGATCGTCGAGCGCTTATCTATTCCATCTCATTAAAAGATTGGAAACGATATCTCTCCTGTATTATTTTACGCTTTTTCGGACTTGAGAGATTATTTTATGAAAAATAACTTGTGGAATTTCCTTTTCGTCCCTTTTCAAACTCTCTAAACATGAAAAGGACTGAGTTGTCTTTGTTGTTAAACTCGTTAAAAACATCAAATAGCGACAAACTTGTCCATTAAGACAAGGCCGAGTTTCACCTTCGCTAGACTCGTTAAAGCATCAAATAGCGATGGATTCACCCGGAGGGTGAAATTATACAACAAGCATATGTTATCATCCTCAAGTTTGATAAAAAATAAAGAGGTACTAGTCATCAATGACGGGGGAAAATGGAAAAAGCTGAGAAAATTTTATGGTAGCAAGTCGCTCTTGAACATGACACTTTCACCTCATCATCATGACTATGTGATTTGGGTCATTCAGCTTGATGGTTATCAGACCATTGGTCTATCATACCATCCATTGCCTTGTTTTGGGTCAATGCTACCAATTCATCTTAGTGTAACCGACATGTTCAAGAGAAGTCATTCAGTTCAAACTTCATCCTTTGCAATACCGTAAACCTTCATTTTCATGACCAGCACTCCTGAACCTTTTTGTCGTCAGTCAATTTTTCATCTCCAAAATCATATACCTCGTTTCGTGTCATAAATGTGGGATACACCAAGGCCCTCCTACGACGATTCACTTATTGTCGACATCAGCACATCATCCAAGAAGTTGACTCAGAAAAACCCCTTTAGTACCTTGAAGCTTGCATACACCAATGGTAGGTTTTTTGCTTCCGGTGATAGGTTGACATCACTAGCCTTCGACCGAAAGACTTTGTATGGTGTTCGACATCAAATCATTTATTCACACCATGCAAAATATACTGTAGTACCTTGAAGGTCATTAGCATTATCAATTATTCCTCTCACGTCTGTTAATGGCTTACATCATTGGCTGGTAATCAGACGATGTCTTTCCATGTTCGACTTCTATTCACATGGTTAGACTTGTAATTGAGCAAAATATTGAATGAGATTGAAGACCTTGGATCTAGTTTCATCCATCCGAGCTTCGATATTTTCACGAGTACTAAATCAAATGTACAATGGCCTTACATTCATGGTCAACCATTCATGGGTCTATATCTGTAGATGACTATATTTGTACATGTAATGAATGTTTATAAGCTGAGCATGGGTATGCCTTCCCTCACCTAGCTCACGGGAAAAATCAAATGATCATGATATATGTATTGTAATTGATGCAGGTCACCTTCCATTTCGAAACCTCCTCTCCTCATGATCAAGCATTTCACTCAACATATATATTTTCGACTTCATGCTTTAGGGGGCAACTGTTACAGATCTATTTGAGCACATCAACCCCAACTTACAGGTCGATACTATTAGAGCCCATCAACCCCTAATGCAGTTGTTACATGCCCTAAAGAAGTTAAACATCAGAATGCCTCACTTCCCAAGAAGTTCCATCACTAAAAACATCCAAAATTTGCCTCTAAGAAGATCAGTGCAGGTAGGCCTTCATTAGGGTGCACTGCAATACAAACCATACACTGTCAGGGTGCTATGCAGCGCACTTGGTCCCCCTTTGGCCTGCGTTGGGTGAATTTGAGCAAATTTCCGTGAGGGTTTGAAGATTCCTTATCCATTGGAAACCTCTAGAAGTTTCTCAATGCCACCTACTCCTTTGAGTTCGCATTTGGATGAGGAAGGGATTTAAGGAACATCAATCCCTTATCCCTTCTTCCATGGAACTGATTTATAAATTTAGAAAGGCATTCATTATCACCATTGATGGTATAACCTCCTTCATTCACCTATAAAAAGACCACTCATCTAAGTGATCAAGGAGGTTGAATATCGTAGGGAGATGTTGTTGGTATGAGTTTTGAGCTGATTGCAAGTATTGTAATGATGTCAAAGTTTTTTGCTTGTTGTGAGGAGAGGATGGAATTGAATTGGAAGAATGGCGCTAAATCAGGCAAATTGGGTTGTAATTCTTCCTTTTACTAATAAAGTATTCAAAGTTTTTTCCATATTCTTGTATTGTCTTTTGATGCTTTCATATGCTTATCATGTATCTGATTTCATGCTATTTTTAATCAATCATTATCATATGCTTTGATGAGTTCTTGTTTCTGTCTGTGTGCAGGTACTTCTCAAGAAACTTAACTACAGGAAGGAGCAATGGAATCAGCCAAGGGAGATAAGGAACAAGCGGAAGCTACAAGTGGAAGCTACAAGTAGAAGCTACAAGTAGGTTCTTTGTTCTCTTATTTTATCTATTGTTTAGAGGAAAAGTAGATAATACTTTGTACTGTTGTTTCTAGATTGAGCTACTCGTCCAGAGGGTTAGGCATTTGTGCAAGAACACTAAATTTTCCCAAAACATGGAGGGGAAATTTTCCATCTTAATTTGCAGTGTTAAAATTTATTTTTACAATAAGATAAGAAGAATTTAAAGATTGTCATTTTCATAAGTTGGAATATAATTTTTATAAGTAATTTAGAATATAATTGTTTTTAATATCAATATTTGTTTTGAATGGTATGTTGGAGAGCCTTTAAATAGCTTCCACAATTTTTTTTATGATAGATTTTGATCATAATCTTAGTCATATCTTTAATAAAACATAGATCAAGTGGGAATTTTTCCAAATCATGGAGTGCAAAACTTTATTGTCAATGTTCATGTCATTTTTTCTAAATTTCAAGTAACGTTAGAGTAGAAATAAATCATACTTAAACAACACCTCACTTAAATGCGACATTTTATATAGAGAGGAATGTTTTGTCACCACAACAAGCAAAACTAAACAAAGAACAAGAAAATGCTAAAAAAGAGCCTCTAATTTGCACATCAATCCTCAAGATTGTACAGATAAGATTCACATACACTTTATTTGTTTTTTCCCTGGAGAATGGTTCCATTTTCAAATTAACTTGCATAGCATTCAAAATTAAAAAAATCCTTCTATTACAATTTTGAAGCATTGGTACCTTGACACCATAATTACCTCAATACCTACTTTCTTATTGCCTCAAAAAACTACCTAATTTTATATATTGCAACCCCCAACACTAATTTATCCCCTTGCCCTTAACTGCTCAAATTCATTTTATTCTAGTGTAGACACTCTATCTAGTGTATGTCATTATAATGCACACTACACAAAAGTATATGGGATAAGTGTACACCATGTAGGTGCAAAACATGGATTCGCTTCAAATCATTAATTAGTTTACTGGGTCATTGGATGTTTCATATGTGGCACTTAGGGCCACACTCCTAATTGCCTCATGGATCCAAGTTAGAAGCATTGTTTTATTTTTTATGAGGAGAGCATGATGTTTCAACTTACTCTCTGGGTTGTTTGTAAGAAACAATAACATAGTTAAATTTATCCCTATTTCCTTGATTAAAGTGAACTTGCAAATCCAATTAATGGTTGTGTATTCCACTCATCAACATGCATGTTAATATATACGACTATAATTCCACATCACACCAGAATATATTAGAAATCAGTGAGAAGAAACTTTGTTAAAGAAAATAAAGAACCAATAATTCTAAATAACAAAGAGTTTACCCATATCTTCTTATGCATGGTAAATGTTGATTACAGCATATGTGTCACTAAGTTTGAGATAAATCACAAAGAGAAACTAGCAATAGCAGATTGATCACCACACAACCACCTACAAAAAGTGGTGAAATTGGACAATATTATGTGAAAATAAAGCCTTCTCTATGGTCCCCTTCTATAATTGGCCAACATATCTTCCATTTAAGTAGACTCCATTTTCTTATCCAAAATATTTAGTGCATTGAATTCTTTATATGAGTAGGAGAAGGAGCCCCACTTAGTGTGCATTGACTTATCCCTGTATGTGGAGGGTTACCAAGATAAATTCATGCATCCCTATCCAATATAATGGTATTCTACCTCATATTTCATGTATATTAGTGGACTAATTAATGTCATTTCCATTTAGTTTGAGTTAGATTAAATGGATTACCAAGCTAAATTCCTTTATCCTTATCAAATTTGAATCTAATGATATTGTTAACATTATGACTAATGTGTTGTCCTTGATAGAAACCTACTTGATAAAGTTGCCAACATGATGGTTATGCATATGCTATAGGTGAGGTAGACAAAATGTTAAAATTACAACTAGGGCCAAACTCCATGTGGGTCATCTTATTTATGGCGGCTGATATTTTTTTTAGATCCCTCTCATCAAGAGGTGTAGGATTGATCTAAAGATCATCCGATTCCGATAAGCATTCATGGAGTTATGAATTTATTTGTGATATAAGACGATTCGTCAAGGTCAGCCAGCAACCAAATAAACCCCACATGTGCTCAAAGTTTTAGTAAATAGAGGTGGCCTTCAAGTCATTTGAACACACACTTGGGATCTCTTCCTCTCTCTACTTGTCTTTGGGTTTTAGTAGGAGGAGAGATCCTAAGGGATAATGCTACCCTGATCCAGAGGGCAGAAAGTGGGAACTGTCAGAAAAGTCAGAACTGCCAAAACTACCAAAAAAGTCAGAACTATCGGAAAAATCTGGAATTTCCGGAAAAGCCGGAACTACTGGAAAAGCTAGAACTGCCAGAAAAGCCGAAACTGTCAGAAAATCTGGAAAAGTCGAAACTGCCGGAAAAAGTTGGAACTGTCGGAAACGCCAGAAAATCTAGAACTACCGGAAAAAGCTGAAGCTGTTGAAAAAGCTAGAATTTCCAGAACTGCTAGAACTACTGGAACTACTGAAAAGTCAGAACTGCCGAAAAAATCCGGAACTACTGAAAAAACCGGAAAAGCCGAAACTGCTGAAACTACCGGAAAAGCTAAAACTACCAGAAAAGCCGGAAAAGCCGAAACTGCCGGAAAATCCAGAACTGCCAGAAAAGCTGGAAATGCTGAAAAAGATGGAACTACCAGAAAAGCTGAAATTACTGGAAAATCCATAAAAGCCAAAAATTCTGGAATTTTCAGGAACTGCCAGGAACAGCCGAAACTGTCAAAACTGTCGAGAACTGTCGGGAATAGCCGGAACTGCCGGAACTGTCAGGAACAACAAGAACTGTCGGGAACTGTCGGAACAACTAGAGCATCTATCTCTGAAGGAGAGCAACATGCAAGGGACAACTAACTAACATTGGGATAGTTGTATGGTACTTAGCAGCAAATACACCAAGCATGCAATGTTACAGCTAGCATGCAAGGGACAACTAACATGCAAAAGCAAGCATGCTAAGGACAACATGCATGCTAGGGACCACAAGCAAGCAAGGGACAACAAGCAGGCAAGGTGCAACTAACGCATAGCTCAAGATGGCAACATGGTGCATCAATGCCACATAATGCAGTACAGTGATGGGTACAGTCATGATTAATGAAGCGTGATGAGATGCAGCATAGTGATGATGGGTACAACATGGTGCAGCGCAATGAGGTGCAACATGATGACGAAATGCAGCTCAACGATAGGTGAAGGAGTCACCTTGGAGAATTAGTTGAAGCAACATGTCTTCAACTGATCTCATGTATCATCTTCTTAGACATGATCTATGCTCTTATCTGGATAAGTCAAAGTGTTGACTTCTATTGTAAACATACTATCTCTCTCTCTCTGCTGAACTATTGAAGAACATATAAGAAGAATTGATCAAGGTTTTACCCACATTGGGGTTTTTCCCTGGCCAGTGCCACATCTTGTGTCCTCTTGTCTTGGCTTGTCTTCTGCGATTTATGTTTATGTTAGATCTGCAGTTTACTTTAATGTTGATGTGATTGCTAATCTGGAAAAGATATGGAGCTAACTATGAAAATTGAAATAATTTGCTCTAAGCATATAACATACCTAAAATTAACATGGTATCAGAGTTGAGGTGAATGCAATGCCCAAGCAAGAGTGAAAGAGAAATCACTGAAGATTGTTGGGAAAAAAAAAAAAGGATCAATGGATTCCTCATCCCTCTTCAAATTCACCAAGGGTGAAGTTGAAGCAAAGAATATTATCAGAATGGTGCAGTAGAATATGGCCTACCTAAAGATCACTTCATTGGAAGACGAGATCTCAGGGTGGAAGGAAAGGCAGATAACTAGTTCGGCCATTATGCAAAGGAGTGTCTAAATGGCAGGGACACATCACTTGATGATGATAACAATCATTCTAGGGACATCTTCAATGATCAAAGGAATGACAGGCAATGCAAGTCATCAAGGAAATGGCCTACTCTTCAAAGAAAGCAAGGAACCCCAGGTATGAAGAATCAAATGTTGTCTCTGATAAGATAAAGAAGAGTTATCTTGTATTGGCCCTCTCCTTCAGATTCTTTGGGAATCTGGCTAATTGATTGTAGTGCTTCAAGGAACTTCATCGGATAGATGGGTGCACTCTCTAATTTGGTAGAGATGGAAACAATCGTGGGAATATACTTGGAGCCAATGCCACCTATCCTGGAAAGGGTGTAGGGAATGTTAACCCTCAATTGAATGAGAGTAACTCCATTCATTTTTAGAATCTCTTTTATGTACCTGATCACAAGAAGAACCTGGTGTCCATCTCAGAAATGGAAGTAAAAGGTTTCAGGGTGGAATTCATCAATGGAAAGGTATGTTATAAAAAAAATTAGAATTTTCAAAGATGCTTTTTCTCATGGGTTCTGGGTTAGCAATTTGTATCAAGTTGCAGGATGGTCCATTGGGGATCATTTCAATTGAAATATCACATCTATAACACTGGAGGTCTACCTATGGGGCCCTACCCGATGTGAATCAGATGGTGATAGGAATTTTTGAATTCAAGTAGAGCATGAAGGTACATGTCTGAGATGTACTGAAGGAAAATCTTATAAGGGGACCATTCCCCTCATGTATTAGGTCCACAGATTTGGAACAACCCGAGGAGTTTGAGATTCATGATAGGGAATCTCATGTATATAGGTGGAAGAAAGCCCTCTATGGCTTGAAGCAAAACATCATGGGCGTAGTATGAGAGGATTGATAGTTGTCTGATGAAGCTGAGATTTACTAGGAGTGAAATCGATCCAAACCATTACCCAAAGTTTGTGGATGATAGACCTCTCATACCGGCACCTTATGAGGACGACCTATTTCTGACAGGTGCAGACCCTCTCAATTGCAGAAGTAAGAAGGAGTTGGATTCCGGATGTGGAATGATAAACTGCAAGCATGTGACCACCTCGAGGATCTTAACTTTCAAAAGTTATATGGTAGTGATGTCGAACCAGATTTGGGAAATGCCTTTGAGTTTCATAAACTCATTTTCATTGATGTTCTTGGTGAACTTCCCTCCAGACATATGTTTTGAAGTTAGCATGGTGAGCTCATATTTGGTTGAGCCTCACTGGATTGGTGCCAAGAATCTTCTGAGATATCTTCGAGGAACAATCTCTCATAGATTGAGATACACTGCCGGAAATATGAAACTGCATGATTATTCGAATGTTGACTAGGTAGGCAGTGTGGAGGATCACTAGAGCACTTCTCAGTGTTGGTTCTCTTTAGATTCTGCTTCGATATCATGTATGAGAAGGAAGCAGAATTCGGTTGCTATAAGCACCGCCAAGACTAAATTCATAACTACGAGTATGATCTTGTGTGAAGTTGCATGGTTGCAGAAGCTCTTAAGTGAGTTGTTTATACACATGATGAATACCATTGTGATTCTCTGTGACAACCAGTGGTGGGATTCAATTATTAATGAATCCCGTATTCGATGATTTCTCCAGCAGATAGACATCAGATACTGCCTTATCTAGGATATGGTAAGTCGATGAGCGAGGAGGCTCCATCACATTGAGTCTAATGTACAAGTCGCAGACATTTTGTCAAAACCCCGGGGAAAGGTCAAATCTATGACTTTCTTGAACAACTTGGAGTCATTGAGAGACCTTCTTATAAGGGTCCTGCATATTGCATGCATTGAGCTCTAAGGGGCTTGGGGTACTTAATGGAGCAACATACAACCACATGGCGACTCACCCTCCCCTGGTGGTGCACTATGTACAGGATGACAGGTTCAACCTTCCCCTGTGATACCCTGTGGCGACTGTGGAACGAGATGATTAGTTCTCTTGTGGGCCGGGATGATTAGTTCTCCCATGGAAACTGTGGAACAGGATGATTAGTTCTCCTGTGGGCCAGGATGATTAGTTCTCCCGTGGCAACTGTAGAACAAGATGATTAGTTCTCCTATGGGTCGAGATGATTAGTTCTCCCATGGCAATTGTGGAATAGGATGATTAGTTCTCCTGTAGGCCAGGATGATTAGTTCTTCATGGCATCCACTTGATAGGATGATTCGTTCTCCTGTGGATAGGATGATTAGTTCTCTTGTTGGGGCATCCTACCCATGCAGTCTGGGACCCATGGGAAGTACCTATCATTTGATCAATGAGTAGGGAAATGAGGATAGGGAACATAGTAGTTCTATTGATGGATGCATCATTGTATCTACCGCACTCCCTATGCTACGATGACCTCCATTAATCTGGGATCAATGAAACTGATCTGGGATTAGTATGAGTGGTTTGAGACACTCTCTTGTGACATTGATCTGGGATCAATGAAACTGATCTGGGATCAATGAAACTGATCTGGGATTAGTATGAGTGGTTTGAGACACTCTCTTGTGACATTGGTTTGGGATCAATGAAACTGATCTGGGATTAGTATGAGTGGTTTGAGACACTCTCTTGTGACATTGATCTGGGATCAATGAAACTGATTTGGGATCAGTATGAGTGGTTTGAGACACTCTCTTGTGACATTGATATGGGATCAATGAAACCGATCTAGGATCAGTGTGAGTGGTTTGATACACTCTCTTGTGATATTGATCTGGGATCAATAACACTGACTTTGGGTCAGTAAGAGTGATGTGACACACTCTCTTCAAATGAAACTAACTTTGGGTCAGTAGAGAATAGTATGAGACATTCTCTATCAACTCTTCTTCTTCATGGTTCAACAGAGCAGAGAATAGCAGAGCTCAGTAGAACAGAGCAGTACACATCACTGATGGTAGAGATAGTACAATCGAACATATGGATCAATAGATGGAGTTCTTCCTAGTTGAGAGGGAGTGTTAAAATTGGAAACTAGGGCCAAACTCCATGTGGGTCATCTTATTTATGGTAGATGATATTTTTCCTGGATCCCTCTCATCGAGAGGTGTAGGATTGATCTAAAGATCATCTAATTCTGATAAGTGTTCATGGCGTTATGAATTTATTTGTGTTATAGGACAATTCATCAAGGTTGGCCAACAACCAAATAAACCCCACATGTGCTCAAAGTTTTAGTATAATAGAGGTGGCCTTCAAGTCATTTCAACACACACTTGGGATCTCTTCCTCTCTCTACTTATCTTTGGGTTTTAGTAGGAGGAGAGATCTTAAGGGATAACACTGCCCTAATCCAGAGGGTAGAAAGCTAGAACTACCAGAAAAGCGGGAACTGTCGGAAAAGTTGAAACTGCCAGAACTGCCAAAAAAGTCAGAAAAGAAGAAAAAGTCGGAACTATCAGAAAAGCCAGAATTGCCGGAAAAAGTTGGAACTGCCGGAAAGCTGGAATCGCCGGAAACACCGGAAAAGCCAGAACTGTCGAAAAATCCGGAAAATTCGTAATTGCCGGAAAATTAGCCAGAACTATTGGAAAAGTCAGAAAATCCAGAACTGATAGAACTGCCGGAAAAGGTGAAGCTGTCGAAATTTCTAGAAAAGCTAGAAAAGCCGAAACAGCCAGAAAATCTGGAACTATCGGAACTGCTGGAAAATTTGGAACTGCCAGAAAAGCCAGAACTACTGGAAAATTCAAAACTGCAAAAAAGCTGGAACTGCTGGAAAAGTCAGAACTGTCGAGAACTGTCGGAACTACCGGGAACAACTAGAACTACCTGAACTACTGGGACCAACCAGAACTGTCGGGAATTGCCAGAACAACTGGAGAATTTGTCTCCGAAGGAGAGCAGCATGCAAGAGACAACTAACTAACATTGGGATAGTTGTATGGTACTTAGCAACAAATACACCAAGTATGCAATGTTACAGCTAGCATGCAAGGGACAACTAGCATGCAACAGCAAGCATGCTAAGGAGAACAAGCATGATAGGGAAAACAAGCAAGCATAGGACAACAATTAGGCAAGGTGCAACCAACGCATAGGTCAGGATGGAAACATGGTGCAACAATGCCACATAATGTAGTACAGTGATGGGTACAGTCATGATTAATGAAGCGTGATGAGATGCAACATAGTGATGATGGGTGTAGCATGGTTCAGCACTTTGAGATGCAGCATGATGACGAAATGTAGCTCAACGATAGGTGAAGGAGTCACCTTGGAGAATCAGTTGAAGCAACATGTCTTCAATTGATCTCATGGATCATCTTCTTAGAGATGATCTATGCTCTTATCTAGATAAGTCAAAGTGTTGACTTCTGTTGTAAACATACTATCTCTCTCTCTCTCTCTGCTGAACTATTGAAGAACATATAAGAAGAATTGATCAAGGATTTTCCCACATTGGGGTTTTTCCCTGGCTAGCACCACATATTGTGTCCTCTTGTCTTGGCTTGTCTTCTACGATTTATGTTTATGTTCTATCTGTAGTTTACTTTAATGCTGATGTGATTGCTAATCTGGAATAGATATGGAGCTAATTGTGAAAATTGAAATGAATTTCTCTAAGCATAGAACATACCTAAAATTAACAGAAAAGAATATTAGTTCAGAGACAAAGGAATGATCAAAGTGAAGATTGGAAAATATATGTGGGTCTTGTGAATAAAGTTCGCGCACATACGTGGGTATGGTAAAGAAGAGTCTCATATAATTTCCGCATTGTGGTATTGTCAATACAAGTGGTATTTACCATGGTATTGGCCTATAGTAATGAGTGCGACAACATATATTTGATCTTGTCAAAGAATACCATCAAAATTACTAAGGGATTGGCCTAAGGTATTGGCTAAGGCCTAAGTTATATAAGAAGATGGAGAAAAAAGTGTTAGGTGTGCAAGTTTTGTGTTTTATATGAATAATTTGATTTGAAATGGCTGTGCACAAAGGAGCAGGAAAAGACACATGATATGGAAAAATATGAAGTATCGTATCATATGTACTTGTTTGATTTTCTTATTAAAAATATCTAACTGTGATAGATCTGTCATGTTAATGATACTCTAACATGAATATGAGACAGTAAGGGTGCGAAGTATATTATGTGATTGCAACTAAAGCATGACTCAGTGATTTCATATCTATATGTTGGTTTTCTTTTGAAATATCGCGTACATATGTGGATCTTCTTATGAATAGTCACATATATTTTCTAAAGTATGGACATATTTGTACGCAAGTGTCAAGTATGAAAGGCATGTACATACACAAGGGTGCTTTATAATAGTCGCGTACATCTACTAGGGTTTTACAAGATGAGATGATGATAATGGTTGATATGTTCCGTTATGTTTATTGTTGTTTGTCGACGAAGTCTCTCTTATAATAATGTGTGTTTGACATTATTGTTTGGGCTGAATTAATTATGAATTATAGGTGATGATATTTTTGTGCGATAATTTGTATTTGGTTTAGTGATTTATGTTGGCTTCAATATGTGTTTGGGTGATTGATTCAGTGGCATAGTGATCCAGATTCAGTTATCAATATTTTGAGATTGGTACACGGGTATTCTTCAGGAGAAGCGTGTACATACGCAAGTATGATCAAAACTGTAGCGTATACAATCTGATGCATGTTTGATAAGGGTTTGCAATGGAAGAAGATGGTTTCTGTGATGTAACTGGTATATTGATGAGTGGCTATGCATTGGTATGATTTATTCTGAATTGATAAAGTTGCAACGGTTACATTAGAATATTTTATGATCCAGTATTTCAGTAGTTGATTTCAAAATTGTTGAGAGTGGATCCAGTTTGAAACATTCTGAAAAGTGATCTACAAAGAGTTGAGGATAACATTATTCATAAAGGGGGTTATAGCTCCCTTCCAATAGGAGCTGGAAAATGAGAGAGGGTTGTAGCCTTCTGTAGGTAGGAACCTGTGTATTGGTTAAATTTTGCACCAGTACAATATTGTAATAAGATTAGTTTTAATAAAAGAAGAAGATAGGGGTGACAGCAATGGTGGTTTCCTCCCACATTGGGTTTCCATCTAAAAAATCCTAGTGTTCATATGGTTATCTGTGTTTATGTTATATTTTCATCTTAACTACTCACTATTTAATTGATTAATAATGGAATAATAATGCACTAATTAATGTTGTACAGATGATCAGATAAGTTATCTAGATATACACGATTTCTGTAGTAACAATCCTGTACATACACTAGTCTCCTTTACCATAGTCACGTATAATAATCAGAAAAAGAAATTGAAATTAAAAATAGGTAAAATACTAATTCACCCCCCCCCCCCCCCCAACCCTCAGTATTTTTCCTAAAAATTGGAAATCAAATATGAGCAATCAAGAGGGAGTAGCATCTATTAGGCCACCATTGTTTAATGGAACCAACTTGGTTTTGTGGAAAGTTAGAATGAGATCTTATCTGCAATCACTCGGAGTTGATGTTTGGGAAATCGGTGAAGGAGGCTATCAATATCCATCCTCCATTCCTACAAATGAAGAAGAAAATAAAAAATATGAGACAGATGAAAATGTTGTCAATTCTCTATTGAGAAGCTTGGCGGAATCAGAATATTGTGATGGTTATGCAGTTGAATACATCGAAGGCTATATGGGACAAGATCATTCAAAGTTATGAAGGTGACACTAAGGTAAAGATTGCTAAACTTCAAACATTCAGAATTCAATATGAAACTCTCAGAATGCATAGTGATGAAATTATTGCAAGTTTCTTTCTTAGGGTAGATGAGATCATTAATTCAATATAAAATCTTGGTGATGAAGTAAAAGACTCAATGCTTTTTGAGAAAATCCTAAGATCTCTAACCCCAAAATTTGATTCGAAAGTACATGTCATTGAAGAAATGCAAGATTTGAAGAATCTTATTGTTTAACAGCTTCATGAGATATTAAAATCTTATGAAATGAGAAAAAGGGATTCCTTATATATCATAGAATTATCATTCAAAGCTACTTCTAAAGGAAAATAAAAGGAGGATATTAATGAATCAAGTTACTTATCAGATGAAGAAGAGGTGAACTTCATAAAGAAACTCCAAGTAGGAAATGGCAGATTTCGAGGTAAGCTTCCTTTCAAATGTTTTTTCTTGTGGAAGGGTTGGTCATTATGCTGCTAAATGCCCTTATAAAGAAACCCATGAAAAATGGAAGAATTTTTCAAAAGTAAATTTTAGAGGAAGGTTTAAAAACAATAAAATTTTCTACGCACACAAAGATAGTGATGGTCTTTCAAATGGTGAAGAAGGTGAGTCTAATCAAGAATATTAATTACTTATGGAATTTGAAGATAAATGTATTGATGAGTCTAATGATGTTTTATGGATTCCCTAAAAGAACAGGATAATCTCATTGAATAAATAACTCATCTTAAAATTCATCTAGAAGAAGCTAAATTAGCAAAAGAGGCATTGAAGAAACAAATTCTAGAAAGGGAGAGGCATAATGAAAAGTTAAAACTAGAAATAGTAAGTCTAAGGAACTTGAGAAAACAAAAGGTCTAAACCTTAGATTTGTTAAAGGATTTGAGACCCTATAAGAAATCATCAAAGTACAATTCTCTCCTCTAATTAAAAAAGGTCTTGGATACAATGGAGAATCATCAAAGACTGTAAAATCTTTTGAAACAAGTATAGGAAGCTATCTCAATGCATTAAATGGGTGGTATTCAACAAAATTCCAACTCTCAGCAAAGGAATGAATGATCAAATGTCTCTCAGGGAACCCATCCTTACGACACTCAAAAGGGAAACTATACAAAAACGTGCTATGCTCCCAGGAATTTCTACTGCAATGGTCAATGTGAGTCACTTATCATAATTTTGGTCATAGGGTTGCTCAGTGTGTCACTTATAAAACTATCATGACTAGAGAAGCAAGAAACAAAAGAATGAGATTGGATTAAATAAATACTCTTACAATACTTTCTCACCTCTCCAAGATTAAACAAAATATTATTTTTGCAATAATTTTGGGCATAAAGAGACTGAATGCAAAAGAAGAATGAGACCAACTCTTAAGAATGAACGAAAGGAAAAAACATCCAAGGTATGGAAAAAGAAAACCATAGAATCTAAAAATTGTGGTTTAGATTTGTATGCAGGAGATAAAGAAAATATATGGTACAATGGTAGTGGATGCTCAAAGCATATGATAGGTGATAAAGATAAGTTTATGTCCTTTAACGAAATAAATAAAGAAAAGAACATAACCTTTGGAAATAAATCACTTGCTGCTATTAAAGGGAAAGGAATTGTTTTGCTAAAAGATAAGGTTAAAGTTGGAAATGTTTTGTTTTTTGATGGATTAAGACATAACTTATTGAGTGTTAGTCAAATGTGTGACCAAGGGCATGAGGTTGTTTTCAGATCAAATAATTGTGTGGTACGGAATCTCGATACATGTAAGATCATAATAAAGGGAACAAGAACTCCAAGTAATGTCTATGTCTTGGAAGGCGACCAAGAACATTGTTACTTGAGAAAATTAGAGGAAATTTGGCTTTGGCATAGAATATTGGGACATATAAGCTTCAATCAATTACACAAGTCAAGAAGAATGGGAGCATTACGTGACTTTCCTAAAATCTCTCTGCCAGAAAATAGCATATGCAAATCATGTCAATTCGGTAAGCAAACTAGAGTTCAATTTAATTCTAAATAAGGTACTTCAAATAAGCCACTTGAACTTATTCATACTAATTCGTGTGGTCCTATGAGAAAGAAGTCTCCTCGAAGTGAACAATACTTCATATTATTCATTGATTATTTTACTAGAATGTGTTGGATTGGCTTATTGAAACATAAAGATGAAGCATTTGATAAATTCAAAGTATTCAAAGCTTTAGTAGAAAATGAGTTAGATTTAAAAATCAAATGTCTTAGATCTAATAGAGGAGGAGACTTTGTATTAGATGTGTTTTTTTTAATTTTGTGAACAACATGGTATCAAAAGGCAGTTTTCTAAAGCTATAACTCATCAACAAAATAGATTCTGGAGTGTGTCGTACCTTCTAGGGGAACAAAAACATACAATTGTGAATATCCTCAAAAAAACTCATATTCGGGTAAACAGTGATAAAATGCCTTATGAACTATGGTTTGGTAAGCCTCCAATTGTCAAACATTTTAGATTTTTTGGAAGAAAATTTTACATAAAGAATAATGATGATAAGCTTGGAAAATTTGAATCTAGAGCTGATGAAGGAATTCTCCTTGGATACTCCTCTAATAGAAAAGGATATAAATGCTACAATAAAAGGCTTCAAAAGATTGTTGAATGCATTGATGTTGTAATTGATGAAGCATCAACAGGTATCAAAAGGGAAGAACCAGCAGATGAAGAACTTGTTTCTACAACAAGCCAAGAGGTTGTAGGAGAGGGAATTAAAGGAGCACTAGAAGAAGGAATTGAAATCACATATGCATCAGAAAAGACTCTATCAAGGTATGTTCAGAAAAATAATCTGGAATCTCAAATTCTAGGTTAAAAGGAATCTAGTGTACAAAGTAGAAGAAGTCTTTTTGGAACTTCTAGTTACCTAGCCTTACTATCCATAATTGAACCTCAAAATGTAAATCAAGAAAGCAAAGATGAATGCTTTTTTAAGGCAATGGATGAAGAACTTGATCAAATAGAAAAGAACCATACATGGGAGTTAGTACCAAGACCTCATGATAAAAATATTATTGAGACAAAATGGGTGTTCAAAACAAACTAAATGAAAATGGAGAAGTGATTAGAAATAAAATAAGACTTGTTTACAAATGCTACGCTCAACGAGAAGGGATGGACTTTGAAGAAACATTTTCACCTATAGCTAGACTTGAAGCCATAAGAATGTTTCTTGCACTTTCTATCTTTCATAACTTCAAAGTATTTCAAATGGATGTTAAATCTGCATTTTTAAATGGGGATCTAGAAGAAGAAGTTTATATTGAACAACCTAAAGGATTTATTCTAGGAAATGATAAAAATGTTGTTTGCAAGCTTAAGAAGGATTTGTATGGATTAAAAAAAACTCCTTGTGCATGGTATTCTCGTCTTGAAAAGTATCTTCAATAGAAAGGTTCAAAAAGGGGTCAGCAGACAGCAACCTATATATCAAATTTGATACAGATAAACTTTTAATAGTTGTTGTTTATACAGATGACATCATATTTGGAAGTAATGTAGAAACCATGTCACGAGTTTGCTTCTATTATGTAGCAAGAATTTGAGATGTCTGTACTTGGTGAGATAACATACTTTATTGGTCTTCAAGTTCAATAAAAAAAGAATGGTATCTTTCTCTCACAAACCAAGTACCTCAAGAAGATTTTGAAGAAATATGGAATGGAATACTACAAGCCTATATGCACACCAATGGTAATAGGATGCAATCTTAGTTCACATGATGATTCTCCTTTAGTGAATCAACCAGAATACAGACCTATGATCATAAGCTTTCTCTACCTTACAAGAATGAGACCAGATTTTATGCATGTAGTTGGGATTGTTTGACGATTTCAAGAAAAACCTAAAGAAACTCATCTCCATGCAGTCAATAGGATATTCAAGTATTTACAAGGAACTCAATATTTTGGTCTATGGTATCCCAAAGATGCATATTTTTCATTTCATGCTTACACAGACACAGATTTGGTAGGTAATATTGATGATCAAAAGAGTACTAGTGGAGGAGCATTTTATTTGGGACCTCGCTTGGTATCATGGTTCAGTAAAAAACAAAGCTCCATTTCTTTATCTATTGTTGAGGCAGAATATGTTGTTGTTGCATCATGTTGTACTCAACTTCTATGGATGATGAAAACTTTGCAAGATACACAATTGATAATCTATACATATTATGTGTGATAATACTATTTCCATAAGTATTTTGAAAAATCTTGTCATGCACTCAAAAACCAAGCATATTCCCATCAAATATCACTTTCTGAGAGAACATGTTCCTTCAAAGGAACAAGTTGAAGATATATTTACAAAGCCACTTCCATGTGATTCCTTTGAATATCTCAAACAAAAACTAGGAGTGTTCTCTACCACATCACTTTGTTAATTATTCTGACAAATCTTTCATGTTCAGGGGGAGCTAAGACTAAAAATTGTTACAGTTTACTTTCTGTATGTGGATCTCATAAAGGAAAGCAACACGCAAGCTTGGTTCTAGATAGTAGTGTATGTTTCTCTACGATGAAGAAACAGTGGGATAGTCTTAGGAAGAGGTTCTGGTATATCTTAGTCAGTTGTTCTTTGGCCCTTTGGTTCTGGTATTGGTTGGTTATAGTCTATTGATATTCAGATGCTACTTAGAAGTGATATTGTCTTATGATGTTTATGATTTGTTGTTATTGGTTTGACATTCCTAATTGATGAGTTGGATAGACTTGGCAGTGATTAGTTGGCACAGCTCAAGGGGATCATTTGACATATATCTAGAATTTCATTGTTGACATTATCATTTCTTGAGATTTCCCTATTACATAATGATGCTTATGATGCTATTAATGACACATTTTTTATGGTTGTATGTTTCTTAAGAATTTGATTATGTTATGTTGCTTTATGATGATTTCCTTGGTTCTCCTATATGATGGTGATACATGATGATGATGTAGGATCCTATATAATATATGATCATTTCTAAAGACTCTCATGGTATTGCTATCTCACTATTGATGTCTTTGATGTTAGTCATAAATTTCATATATTTGTCTCTTGATGTAAAGGTCATGTAAAGACCTGCGATGAAATCATTGTAATAATTACTCATGTTTGGACTATTGGGGTCAATTATGTATGTAATCCCATTATTTTGGGCATTTCATGTAGTGTTTAATCAAATATATAACCCCATTATGTTGGGTGATTGATTTAAGCATGAGTCCTTCATGATAGGAAAGTTCCTATTTGGTTGAGTCATAGAGTCATGTAATTCCTTGAAAATATTCCAGAAGATTCAGCATAGGCTCAGGGGGAGCATGGTCAATGTTCATATTCAGCAGATCAACCTATAGTGATCCTCTCTACAAAGGGAGAAAGAAGTATTTATTCAACATTGATCAGCCCTTTGCCATTGATGTCAAAAGGGGAGAGTAGCTTGGTTTTTGGAGCAGAATACTTGGAGAGAAGCTCGGTATGTCTACATATGTGCTTACAGGTATCTACAATTATTGATGACCAAACACCAAAGTGGTTTCCATCAAGTCCAAAGGGGGAGATTGTTGTCATTATGACTAATGTGTTGTCCTTGATGTCAACCTACTTGATAAAGTTGTCAACATGATGGTTATGAAGATGCTACAAATGAGGTAGACAAAAGAATATTAGTTCAAAGATAGAGGAATGATCAAAGTGAATATTAGAAAGTATACGTGGGTCCTATGAATAAAGGTCACGTACATATGTGAGCATGGTAAAGAAAAGTCGCGTACAGTTTTTGCACCATGGTATTATCAATACTAGGAGCATTTACCATGGTATTGGCCCATAGTAATGAGTGCAACAACAGATATTTGATACCATCAAAGAATACCATCGGCATTACTAAGGGATTGGACTAAGGTATTGGCTAAGGCGTAATCTATATAAGGAGATGGATATCAAAGCATTAGGTGTGCAAGTTTTGTGCTTTCTATGAATAATTTGATCTGAAATAGGTGTGCACCAAGGAGCAGAGAAAGACACAGATCAGGAAAAATCTAAAGTATGGTGTCATGTGTACTTGTTTGATTTTCTTATTAAAAATATCTAACTATGATAGATATGCAGTGTTAATAATACTCTAACATGAATATGAGACAGTAAGGGGTGTGAAGTATATTCTTTTATTGCAGCAAAAGCATGACTCAATGATTTCAGGTCCATACGCTAATTTTCCTCTGAAAGATCGCGTACATATGTGATCTTCTTCTAAATAGTTGTGTACACTTTCTACAGTATGGACAGATCTATACATAGGTGGCAAGTATGAAATGTGTTTACATATGCAGGAATTCTTTATAAGATTCGTGTGCATCTACTAGGGTTTTGCAGGGTGAGATGATGATAATGGTTGATCGGTTTTGTTATGTTTATTGTTGTCTGTCAATAAAGTCTTTCTTATAATAATTTGTGCTTGATAGTATTGTTAGGGTTGATATGATTATGAATTAGAAGTTAACTAAGTGATGATATTGTTGCATGATAATTTGTATTTGGTTCAGTGATTTATGTTGGCTTCAGTATCTGTTTGGGTGACTAATTCATTGGCACAGTGATTCAGATTAAGCTATCAATATTTTGAGATCGGTACGAGGGTATTCTTCAAGAGAAGCGTGTAAATACACAGTTGTGATTAATAACAATATCGTATACAATCTGATGCATGTTTTATCATGGTTTGCAGTGGAAGAAATTGATTTATGTGATGAATTTGGTATCTTGATGAGTGGATATGCATTGGTATGATTTATTCTGAATTGATCAAGTTGCATTGGTTAAATTAGAATATTTGATGATCCAGTATTTGAGTAGTTGATTTCAAAATTGTTGAGAGTGGATCTATTTTCAAAGATTCTGAAAAGTGACCCACAAAGAGCTGAGGATAGTAGTATTTACAAAGGGGGTTGTAGCTCCCTTCCAGTAGGAGTTGGAAAATGAGAAAGGGTTGTAGCCTTCTGCAGGTAGGAGAATGTGTACTGGTTAAAGTTTGTGATAGTATAAGATTGTAAGAAGATTATTTTTAATAAAAGAAGAAGACAAAGATGAAAGAAGCGGTGGTTTTCTCCCACATTGGCTTTCCACCTAAAAAATCTTAGCGTTCATATGGTTGTGTGTGTTTATGTTCTATTTTCTTCTTAAATTCTCATCGTTTAATTGATGAATAATGGAATAATAATGCACTAATTAATGTTGTACAGATGATCAGATAAGTTATCTAGATATACGTGGATTTCTGTAATAACAGTCACGTACATATGCTAGTTTCCTTTACAACAGTCGTGTATAATAATCAGAATAAGAAATTGAAATTGAGAGTGGGTAAAATATTGATTC
>APFE030849674.1:0-13435 GCA_000404065.3 Pinus taeda
TTGTAAGTTACAAATGTACATAGTAAAGAAACACACTTTACCTAACTCTATAGTAGACCAAGTTATACTTAACTATTCCTATGTGTCGGAATATCCTAACAAAAATGTACATGTAGGGGGATTAAAACAAGAATGTGTTGCTAATGTTTTTAAGTTCAGTTTATAATGAATTTTTGTCCATAGCGGGTTGTCATGAGTTTATGAAAATACCATATTAGCATAAATTTGGGTTTTCTTTCTTCATGTACAGTTGTAGTTGAATTTTGCAGACTAAGTGTTTGACAAAAGTGATAAATGAGGTAGCATGAATTTTTGTTGTTGTTGTTTTAAGAAATTGCATCCCTAAAAATTTATGTTGCAATTCAACTTAATCTCAGGGGGTATCCAAACCCTTAGAACCTGTAATCCCCGACTTGATTCCTAAAAAATACGTTTCAGAACCCAGATCGTAAATTTGGGAATTTTGCAGATTGTTGCTGCCAACTGTATGCACTTGTTATCAAGTTTTGATTGAAAGAATAAGATGATCTAGTCTCTGTTTTAATATTTCTTCATTTGAAGAATTAATTTATAAATTTAATGAGCTAAATAGGTTGAGGAAGAATATTAGATTCATGGCAAATTGCCTTAAGAGATTGTGGCTTCCAAGTGTTTGAAAAAAATGCATCAATGGTTGTAGATTGCATGATTGCAAATTATTTGTCAAAAGGCCTCAATAGTTGTAACTTGTAAATTGCATGCTTGCAAAGTGTTTGTCAAAAGACCTCAAGGGATGTAGCTTTTGTGCATATAAATTGTTAGAGTAAATGCCCTATTTACTGTAACTTTTATGTACTAAAAAATTTATGAATAGATTATGTTTGCATTTTGTTGTATCTATGTGAACATGAATTTAATAAGTTGTTGAAGTGTGAATAGAGAATAAGATACTTGTTACTTTTATTATCTAAATATTTCATTTAAAAATAAAAAATAAAAATAAAAAATAAAATAATAAAAATAAAAAATGTTGTATTGAAAACAATTTTATAGTGACTATTTCTGTAGGATTTTGTGCAAGTGAGCATAATAAGTTTCATCTAAGCTACATGTATTCATGGGTGCAATCTTATGTTTTAATGATTGTAGAAAACAACTAGTGTTCCTAATTTTGGCAAGTCCATTGTTTTATTTGGCATTTCTTGAAGAATAATATGCTTTTAAATTTGTAACAGTGGTTGCATTTACTGCAACATTCATTATACCAGTCTCATGATTGAGGCAATGCTATTGGGAATATTTAATTGGATTTAGGTATGGTAAATCTTTATATTTAAAAATAAAATCGTTAAATGAACACAAATATAAAAAATGAATATTGATATTTTGAAAATATAAAAAATATCTTGTTATATTGATTTTAATAAGTGTACAATTGAAATTTGTATCTTTTTTAAATATAATAGGTTTATAAATTTATAATATATTAGAAAGAATTATTGTTACGATCGAAGAATATGATGTATAATATGTTTCAAAATGATAATAAAAAGTAATGTAATATCTTAAAACTTTTGATTATTATGAATCTTTATCTCAAATTTGAACCTTTAGTGTATAAGATATTGAGGAAAAAAACAAGGAATTTTATTTTTCAACATATGTATTATTTTTATATATTTATATTCTAAAAAAGATGTAAGAAGACATTTATTCAAGACATGGAGAAAAAGAAATGAAGAACTTTATTTTTCAAACACTATGTTTCATTTTTATATATTTCTATCCCAAAAAACAATATAAAAAGACATTTAATTCGTAAAAAAAAACTTCTTAACTCTATTTTTGGAAATGAAAAAATATAAATAGAATAAAATAGTTTACAACCAAAACAAACTAGCTCTTTTTTAAATACATATTGAATAAAATTTTTTCAAGATATATAATATACTACTATGGGGATTAAAAGCCAATTTTTATTCATCTACATATTATTAAAATCCTAATTAAAACTCTAGATTAATGGAAGTTTTAATCTAGAGTTTTAAAGTTTTGTACTTTCACCACTAAAAAGAAATTTGTTATGAGATTATATTATTTCTATTTAAAGCTAACTACAGCTTGAGACCGAAAATAGTGATTTTAAAGTAGTTAGACATTTAATTTATAATTCCAAATTCTATAACAAATTATATTTTCTCATATTTCATTTATATTATTAATTATTTAAAATAAATTATTTTTTTTTCCACTGGAAAAATCTGTAACTTTCATTATTGATTTGAAAATTACATTGATATCGCTATGAATGTGCTTGAGGTCACTGTGTAACAGCGTGCCTGTTAGCCATCAAAAAGAGGTCAGTTCAAACTTGAGATGTTCCACGCAGGGTCATCTTATACTTTGCAAAAAGATTTACAAAAAAGCCACATTGGCTCGCTTGCTGCTCTATATGTTCTTAGATATTTACATAAATATTGTTCTAATCAATCAAAAAGTTCATAAAGTTCATAAAGTTATTGCTCTGATGCTTGCTGGTATCTCTGGTCTATGTATGGACGGTGGTAATATTTGAATTCCCCCTGTCCATGTACTTCCGTGACTTCCCATACTCCTCGGTCCATTAGCGTGGCCTCCTTGGATAATCTGTCGGCACTCGCATTGTGTTCCCTGTAGATGTGCGAACATGAGATGTGGTTAAATGCAGAGTTGAATTCTTGAATCTCATGCAAAATGATGCTGAGTGTGTGTATGTGACAGATTGCAATGTTGTTGAACCAGTTAATAATGATGTTTGAATCCCCAAATATGTTTATGCAAGTGATATTATGGCCCAATGCGAAATGGAGGAGGTGTCTGAGAGTAATAAGTTTGGCATAATTGTTTGAGGCAGTGCCAAATCCTGCTTTGATTCTGTAGAAGTGCTAGTTCAATTTGTGTATAATGATGCCTCCCCCACAGCTCTGCTGATTCGCTGCGCCGTCGAAGAATGCCCACGGGGTGGATTGGTCTATGTGGGGAGGCGGATGGGGGCGACGAATGTGTGCAGGAGGGGGTTCTGGGAGTTCATTGTATGCCGCAATGATGCGAGCTTCCAACAGGTTCCAGTGAGCAGGTTTATCCTGAAAGACGATCTGGTTCCTCGCCTTCCAAATGTGCCATGTTACTATCGCAGGAAGGCTCATCGATTTAGTGCCTTTGTGTCTCCCAGACCACTCAGACCAAGCCTCCGTAATGTTTTGTCCTGCCCAGGTCCCGTTGTAAGCAATGGTGTTTTTAATATCAGCCCATAAATCCAGCACGACTCTACAAAGTAGAAACATGTGATCTGTGGATTCCGACGCAGATTTGCATAACGCACACCAGGTAGGGCCGTGGTGTGCTCTGTGCTGTAGATTGTCCCCTGTGGGTACCTTGTTCCTGAGTACGCACCAGAAGAAAAGCTTGGATCTCGGGGATGTGGATATCTTCCATAAGTTTTGCCACCAGTCCAACAGAGTATCCGGTTTTTTGTGACTGATGAGGAGTGTATATCTAGCCTTCGGAGTGTAATATCCAAAGTTCGACTAACTCCAAATAAGCTCGTCCTACCCCTCAGTAATTCTTATGTGAGATTCCTTCAGGGCCTCCCTGTATGATTCCCATGTTTGATGCCATTGCAGTGGGAGGTTCAGTTGCTGAGCTGATCGCCAAGCCTGTTGGAAAATATCAGAGGCTTCTTGGTCCGCTATGTGAGCAAACACCTTGATGTCATGAGTGTATAGATAATCAACTAATTCACGTGGTAGCTGATGCCTTCCCCCACTGTCAGCCCAAGGGTCAATGCCAATCCTGGCTTGAGCACCATCTCTGATCCTCCAAGCCAAATTGTCCCTGATCATGGGCATTGAGTGAATAATGGCTTTCCAAAATGATGATGCCCCTGTACTATTCCAGGTGGGTAGTCTAATCCAATCCATAGTGTCAAGGGGCCAAATGTATTTATGGTACGAGAGACGAATCCATAGGTTTTGGCTTGTTAGCAGGGCCCAACTCGTCTTTGCTGCCAGTGCTTGTGCAAATAGTGGGAGATCTTTGAGTCCCCATCCTCCCCACTTCTTTGGGATGGCGATCTTCTGCCAGCCGATCCATGCAAATATCTGCTTGTCTTGACTACTTGCGCACAGATATTTATTACATATTTGCTGTAACCGAGCAAGTGTATGTCTGGGGATACATGCAAGAGCCATCCAAAATACCGGGGTGGCCTCCAGCACTGATTTAATGAGGATCAGCCTGCCAACCCTGGATATGTACCTGTAGCTCCAGCATGTGAGGCGCTTTTCTAATTTCGATATTAACCAAGTCCAGTCAGCGATCCTTTGGCATGTGGGTTTTAACCAGAAGCCAAGGTATTTGAGACCCCTATCAATCGGGTGAATGTTGTAGGGGAAAGCCTGAAGGGCATGTTGAGCTTCATTAACCGATGTGCGAGTCATTGTTATTGTGGATTTTGCTTTGTTAACCTGCATTCCTGTGGCTTGTGAGAAAAGCTCCAGAATGCGAGAGAAAGTCATAATGTCTCTCATGCTTCCATCCAGAAGGATGAGTACATCATCCACAAACAGAAGGTGAGTGAGGTAGCATTCTTCTGAAATCTTGATTCCCCGGAGAGTCCCATCCCTTGTGGCTGAAATGATCAGGCGGCTCAATCCTTCCATGACCAAGAGAAACAATAGAGGAGAAAGAGGGCAACCCTGCCTCAGGCCCCTTTTGGAATGAAAGAAATGTGAGGCAGATCCATTAATCAGGATGTTGAATGTAGGGGTCGTGATACAGGGCATTATCCAGTTAATGAAGGAGATTGGGAACCCTAGATGGATGAGGATCATCTTTATGTACAACCAGCTGACCCTATCGAAGGCTTTAGAGAGATCTATCTTTAGGAGGGTGCTCTTGAGATGTTTGGTCCAGATGGAGTGCAAGGCCTCCTGGGCAAACCCAATGGCTTCGTGAATCTGCCTGTCCTCGAGAAAGGCGAATTGATGGGGGGCAATGTGTGAGGATAGAATGGGTTTAAGTCTATTGGCAATGATTTTTGAAATGATCTTGTAAAGGACATTACAGAGGGATATAGGGCGGAAATCATCAAAAGATGATGGAGAGGCCGACTTGGGAATGAGAGCAATGAATGTGGAGTTTATTGCATGGTATAAGGACCCCGATAAATACGAAAACATTTATTTAAAATAAAATAAAATAAATAAAAATTATTATTATTATTATTATTATTATTATAATAAGACATCATGGAATTATAAATCTAACATTTAAACTTAATTCTATAGATCTGAAAAATAACACAATTTAAAAATATAGCTAATTAAATTTTAACATTATGCCTATTAAAATGAATACATATATTAAGTAAAGATTTTCAAACCAACGGGGGAGGTCATGCAGAAAGGCGAAAATTTCACCTCTCAAAATTATCAGACATCTCTTCTAAGAGCATGGGAGGTTGGGGTTCGCTGAGCCTTCGCAATCTTGGAAAGGCTCTATTATGTAAATCGCTTTGGAGGTGTATTTTTGGAGAAGGGTCCTGGTGCAAGATTATTAAAAAGAAATATCTGGGTGGGAAAGATTTTTCTTTATGGTTCAGGGAGGGAAGGATCGGCCCCTCCCATGGGTCAACAATCTGGCAAAGCTTGCATAGGATGGAAGGCTTTTTCCTGGAGAACTTAATATGGCGGTTTCAAACAGGTAGTAAAATCCTGATTGGATATGATCAATATCTGAGTGGAGACGAGGATATTTATGTGCCAGAGGTTTTATTAAAATTTTTCCACAGGAAAGGCTTCTTTTTTTGGAATAGTTTAATTGCTGGGTGGCATGGGTCGATCCCTCTGTGGAAAGATGTCAGTCTCGTTCAGATGCTGGACTCTATTGCCTTACTATGGGAGCCCATAAGGATGAGTCTCAGATCTTGTGGTATCTTTTGCTCGGAGGAATCTGATGATATTATTTGGAAAAATTCAAAGTCTTTGTCCGGTGTTAGAGTGAAAGAGGTTTATCAGATTTTAATGGACAAGAGGGATCCCCAACACAGTCCTATTTTTCTTGCGACTTTCTGGAAATCTGAATGCCCATCAAAAATGATTTTTTTGCCTGGTTGTTGTTCCGCAATAGAAATATTTCCTGGGAAAATTTGAGGAAGCGGGGTTGGCAGGGTCCGGGGCGCTGTCCTATGTGCAGATCCGATGAGGAAAGCAATTGGCATTTATTCCAGGATTGTCATATCGCTCGGCATCTCTGGCAGTCGGTGGAGAATTGGTTCGGTGTTCATTATATGTCTCACTCTTCTATATCTGATGCGTTTAATTGGTGGAGCCAGCAGAAAGTAATCTGGAGGCCGCTATTTATAATCTGTCTATGGAGCATATGGAAGGTGAGGAACAACTCCATTTTCAACAGCATAATCTGCTCACCTGCGGATATATTCTCTAAGGTTGTGTTGTCTTATGAGAGCCTCCCTTTCAAGGCGCCAAAGGATAAAGGAGATGTTCCCCCTTCAGGCTCTCTGGTTCTTCCTTCTTTCCCATGCGCGTTTTTTTATGGTGCCGAACAGAGAGGCATCTGTGGCTGCGGGGTTTTCATTCAGATTAATGAGTCTTGCCATTTCAGTATCCATTGGAATGGAGGAAGGGGATCTAACTCTAAAGCAGAAGCTATGGCTCTTGCTGGCCTGTTATATTTCTATTCCTTTCTAGACATCAAGCATGTATCGATTTTTGGAGACTCAAAGGTAATGGTGGATTTTGTGCATAAGGAAAACAATATTGCAATGCCTCATCTCGCTGGCTGGTTGAACAGGATCAAGTCTCTTTGGGATGATATGTATGAATCCTCCATAAATCACATCAGCAGGACTCAAAATCTGAAGGCAGACTCTTTATCAAAAAAGGGTCTCTCTTCATCTCCAGGTTTATGGTCTGTGTAGGTTCTGTCAGAGGAATATATTTGCACCATTCCGGAGTTTTCTCCTCCAATTTTCTAATCTCGCTTTAGCAGTTTTCTTTGATCTAAAGCGTTTTTTCTCATAGCTGTTTTGACGAAAATGATGGGGATCTTGTTCCTACAGTATGGTGGTTTTATCTGTGCATCCTTTTTCTACATACAAGGACAGGAATGGCCTTATCTTGATGACCTGTTTTTCGACAGATATAGTCATATCTCACAAATTATATGAATATGTATCTCTTTTGGAAACCGTTATATTTGTTATATAATACAATATAGTTTTTTTCGTTCTGGAAAAAAAAATTCAAACCAACTATTAAAAACCAAAGATAATATAGAAACTAAGGATGAACATTATACATCGATACTCCATTCAACATTTCAAAACAGAGCTTTTGATTTCAACCTTTCACTAAATCAAAAGTAAAAAAAAAAAAATCCAAAATGGGGATGCGTTGACAGTGCTTTAGGTTTTTTGTTTTCTTCATTTCTGTCAAACAAACAGTGTTTATAATGAAATCAAAAGGAATTATAATGAACACAAAATTATTATTTTTCATTTTAGTTTTCTATAAATCTTTTCAACATCCAAAAAAACCGATGGCCTTATCCAGTGAAAATAATAACAAACAATAAGAAACCGTGGAAGGTAATTAGGGACCAGAAAAAACCTCTGCAAGTACATTGGGGGAAGGGCAGACTGGCAACATCGAAAATGATCAGATCAGATGGCCTTATCCAGTGAAAATAATAACAAACAATAAGAAACCGTGGAAGGTAATTAGGGACCAGAAAAAACCTCTGCAAGTACATTGGGGGAAGGGCAAGAATCAGACTGGCGACATCGAAAAATGGTCAGATCACTATTGATACTGAAAAAATAATTATCAGTGTAACAAAAAATTTGGAAAATAACTATTATAAGCTCACACCCAAACAAAACTGTGGATATATCAAAATTGTTTCACTTACAGATACATAGGGAGGCTTGCACTTATTGCCCTGGTCCTCCCACAGGGATGGCTTGGAATCCGCTGAACAGGCTTCAGATCTACTGTGGATATATCAAAATTGTTTCACTTACAGATACATAGGGAGGCTTGCACTTATTGCCCTGGTCCTCCCACAGGGATGGCTTAGAATCCGCTGAACAGGCTTCAGATCTATTGACTAGGTCATCCGGTAGGGATAACAGAGTTTTTTTCTAGTGAATAAATTATGTTTGGAGCAGCGATTAGGCATACAGTCTTACCTTCGGCATACAGTCTTACTTTTGTTTTGCAGAAGAAAAAAACAGAAACATGTTTTAGATTGTTTTACATTAGCATACCTTGCCTTGTCCAAGCTGGATTTTAAACACCGGAATATAATCAAAACAGGCTAGTGATATGCCATCATAACATCACAATAAGACTGTCCAAGATTGTCAAAAAGATTACTCACATTGAGAGCAAAAACATAACAAAACAGGGATAGATAGACAGAGCACAAAATTTCTGGAAAAGGCTGAAGTTCTGAAAATGGCAGAAAGAGATTGGAACATCTTTCTTTCAGATCTCAAAATAGCCTTGGCCACAAATGATAGCATCGACTCTATATTCATAGATCATATGACCATCGGAGAGAGCCACACCGCCCTTGGAAAGAGTGTCCGCCTCCAAGTTTTTTTCCCGGTATACATGCTGAAATGACCCATCAGGTAAGGAGGACTTTAGGTCTAGGATTAGTTGCATCTAATTACATAGAGGAGGGACATCCAGATCACTCCTACTCTGTATCCACTGAATTGTAGAGAGGGAGTTATCAATGATCACAACCTTCTCAACGCCTATCCAAGGACCAAGAGACACATTGAAGAGCACCTCATAAAACAATCATCTCTGCCATGCCATTGTCTCCAAACCCACCAGACCAGAAAAAATGATATAGAAAAAGGGATCAATACAAAGATATACACCACAGCTACATCTTCTCCTTGAAGATGCATCGTCAAAAAAACATAGGGGAATATACCATCCAAATCAACCAATGTGACTGAAAAAAAGGAGCATATTGAACCACATAATCTGTGATGACCAAACTTTCCTACTTAACCATCGGACTGATCAAGAAGGAGCATATTAGACCAGGTCAGAGCATATTGGACCACATGACCTGTAAAGACCAAACTTTCATACTTAACGATAGGACCATCCTCTGAACTAAGAAAACCACTTACATAAAAAAATAGTTGTGGCGAACGATGGCATCCTCTACTTTCTTGGCCCAGCAATTAAATGTTTCTGTGTGGGTTTTGGTCAGAGTTTTTTTCCAAATGTTGTAAATCCGTCTTTGCTCAACCGGAGGGAGGGTTTCAGCAACATCGATTATACATTTTTCCAATTTATTCTTGTGATTGAGATGCGCAGCAATGACAGGAATCCAATCTGTGAGAAAAGAAACCCTAAATAATGTAGAATTAATTATTTCGCCGTTGCCCAGACAATTTAGAAACCGATTAATTAGATCCAAAAGTGGAGTATTTAGACCAAGAATGGCCTTCTTTAGACCAGAATATGGACCAACACTACCAGAACATCCACTGTAAGAACGATATATTGCGATAGGAAGTTCAGCATCTTCGCAAAATAATTTGAACAATATTTCAAACAATTGCCCATCACATCGCTGAATCACATTGACAATCCATAAAAGTGCAGTACAAGCAGTACGGATAGCATACTTATCAGATTTAGCGCGTTCAATATTGGTACTAAATTCTTTCAGAAGTGCAGACCCACAAATTTTTGCGAAGGATGCATTTGCCTCAAAGAACCCTACGATATATTCCTCAATGTATTCGCTCTGATCGTATGAACCACTCGAAATGGTGGACAACATTCTTTTCAGAGAATGTTCCAGCATCTGTAATCCTCCATAGCCTGATTTTATTTGGCTAATCCCGAGTCTAGTAGCTAAATCGGGCAAGGTATTGATCTCCAAAGATAGTAGCAGGGCTCGAAGTTTGACTTCTTGTTTAGTAGTCCATCGAACAGCATTCAAATATCTCATACATTCCTCCACGCAGTTATTGAAGAGGAGCTCAGCAGCAATTGGTAGAATAGAGAGGGCTTCGTCCACACTAGAAAAACGAAAACGGTTCCCTGATTGAGAAGAATACATAAGTTGAATACATTTAATATACATCTCGATGCTGTGAAAAGTTGTTAGCTCCATTTCAATAGGTGGTCTCTCCGCCGACCATCGCTCACATAACAACGTTGCAAAATATTCAGAACTTTTCAGAATTTGAGAGTGGAGATACAGAGCATTTCTTCCATGCTCCCTTCCATCTGTACTAATTAAGCGTAATGTCATGTCAGCGGTGCTCTGGTCTCCGAATTGTAAGAATTGTTCTTCCATTGCTATAGATTGCCAAATATTCGAATTGAAAACCACTTGAGAAAATAATCTGAAGCACTGTTAAAACGAGCAGACACCGCCATTCTCTTTGCGTGCTCTGGAAGGATTCTTCCGTGCAACTTCCTCTCTTTTCATAGGACAGAACATTGGGACCAACACTTTGCGTGCCCTGGACTTCCTCTCTTCATATGACAGAACATTGGACCAACAGAGACATCCTCTCTTTTCATATGACAGAACATTGGACCAACAGAGACAGGCATGTCATAAAATTTGAATAAATTTTTAAAAATTTGGATACTATAAATCTTATTCATAATCATTTATATAGAGTTCAATATTTTATCATCAACTATGTTGATGAAACACGGCGTTGAAAAAGCTAAAAGCAATGTCAAAAAAAAGTATTTTGTTAAAGATAAACTCGAGGAAAGAGTATATTTTGAAGAAAAAAATATGTATTTTTTTGTTATTCCTCAAAAATGTAAAGAAAAGACATTTGATTTAGAATAGAAAGCTTTCAAAAATAATTATGGTGAGGCTTCACAATTTAAAAAACCAAATACAACAATTAAATAAAAAAACAATCTGTCGAATAACCTATCTTTAACTTCCTAAATGTTAAAATAATTATTTTTTTCATAATCTTTCCTTTGAGATCTGGTTAGCTCAAACTTTCATATAATTGTTGAGACTGAAATTTTGGCGTTCCCTGAATAGTATTAAGTTGACGTCATACCTTCTTTTTAAAATTATATGATGAAAGCAATTGATAGAGTTATTTATTTGGTTATTGTTTAATAATTTTTGTTAACTCGATTATCTGGGTAAGTTGTTTAGAGATGCTTTCGAATATAAATATTTAGTATGAGAATGTTGTTGTTTTATAAATGTTTATTTAATATATTTTTTTGGTTGCTTTTAAATATTTTTAATTTAAGATATTTTATTTAAAATTTAACTTATTTTAACACAAACACAAGTTTATAGGTATAATTTCATCTTATTTTATTTAAAATGTAATATTATGTAAATGTTAAAAAATTGAAAATTAATAAATATTAAAATTATAAGGTAAATTTTGGAGATGAATATAAGTTGGTATTTGTGTAATTATTAAAAGACTAATATCAAATTGGAGGAGTTATGAAAAATAAACATTTGAAACAAAGAGATATCTCATATTTCTTTATTATAGTTGAGTGGATTTATTAATAGAAAGCTATCATAGGATATCAATATCCATAAAATTGACAAATAACTAGATATTTTCATAAATGAAACAAATTTAAAGTAACCTCGCATGTTGAAATCTTTACTCAAGGCACTTCTTTAATTTGATCTATTATATAAGCACTACAAAAAGAGAAGGCTTCAAAGTATTTGGAATAGTAGAATTGTTTTCCACTCTATTCCTAAAAGACATTGGTTTTGAAACTCAAGGCACCCTAGAACTATTCCTCCAATGAATTATAACTCCAAAAGAGCAATAGATATATAATGAATTGTCTTCATAAGTTGTTTCTCCCCTTTAGACTAAATATTTATTAGCCACAATAATGCCTATGATAGCTCAAACCTCATCTTTAAAACTGATATCGAACTTTCATATTGCACCCACAAACTTAGAGTGTTCCCAACAAGGGACTTGAACATAATCTGAATGCTACATTGAAATCAAAGTTTACAACAAAATAATGCAAACATACCTTTGTTATGAGGCTAAAGATGGAACTAAGGAGAAATATACAGTAAAGCATATTGTATTATGTTTTATAATATAATATGTTTTACCCAATATTTCCTTATAATATAATATGTTCTAGCAGATATTTTCACCTACCCCACCCTCATATCTGGGTAGTGGACAAACCTTTCATCCAACACTTGTAAATAGAAAGTATATCCAACACTACACTAAAAACTAGTGTTCCACGGGGTCGCATCCCCCCACCTGGGGGTCAAGTTTCCTAGCTCCCTCACGCTCCAGGAACTTGGGGACGAGAGGGGGACGTTTCCCTGCGCTCCAAAAAAATAGGGTACACGAGAAACTTGAGAGGGGTCGTTTCCTCCACTTTTGGGGTCATTTCCTCCAATTGGGGTCGTTTCCTAGGTGAAAGGGGTCTTAAGGGGTCTTGAGGGGTCGTTTCCCTAGAAAAATTTGCAAATTTTTTTATGAAACAAAAAATCGTAATTTTTAATATTTATTGACTGACCATGAAGGGTTTACAATATGTTCATTTCACATTTCATTTCATGTTTGCTCTTTCGTTGAACTGGACATTGTCGCCATCGCCAAGCAACCTTTTGTCTACTCCTTTGTTGAATGGAACATTGCGGCTCATGTATCAGAGTTGACTTTTATATTATTCAATATTCAATGTTCATAGTTGGAAGTGGAACATCAATCCGGTTTAAAGTTTAAAACTTTAAACATTTATAATTTTATAATTTATTTTCATTGTGCATTGTTAGTAAGTTAGTAGACTAGTAGTTACACTGTACAATTACAAAATTACATGGATGATGTATGATTATAATTTATATGATAATGATATCAATGATCATGCTTTCAGTTATCTGATTCATCGATTTATATTTTATATTTATAAATTTTTAAGACCTCGACGTCCCCCCATGTTTCCTAAAAAATGGTGGGGAGTTTTTGCATAGGCCGCTCCTGCGTATCCCCGCTCCCTCGCCTCCTCATCCCCAAAACTTGGTGGAACATTGCTAAAAACCCTCAAGTTGGTTATTAATAATGTTTTCTCCTATTTAGTAAACACAAGTTGAGTAGTAATTTTGGCAAACACTTCTTCAAGCAATTGGTGGACATACACTTGGCATGCAAGTAATTTGTCAAATACTTACCTTACACCCTTTGATATAATACCTAATGTGTCGCATTCTCTCATTAAAACTCAACTTTGCTCTTTACATTAAAGTTATTTTCCCAAATTATTGTCCCTATTTGTAAAGACCCGATTATGCTATATTAGTGTAAAGACCGGATTATGCTATATACAATTTTTTTTTTTTTTCTCTCTCTTTTTTT
>APFE030849674.1:14151-29120 GCA_000404065.3 Pinus taeda
TAATAATCAGTAACCAGGTTTTTCAGTGTTAGACATTGTCATAATAGCATTAATTACCATCACCTGGTCATTCGCATCATCGTTCATTGTGAACCAGAACTAATGTAAGTAGCTAACATAGGGGATACCTCCATCATGGCTAGCATCATCATAACCTTAATGGAACCATACATATAGATCAAAGTTATCATCATTATAACATCAATAGAAACATGTCTATCCTTTACTACTATCACCATCATGATATCAATAGAGAATACACATAACCCTTAATTATATCGTAATCATAATATACATAACCATCACATTCGCTGATAATAGAGTCACGTTTCTGGATTTTTAGCCTGAGTTACTCATAGACTAAAGTATGCAAGGTAATGTCATATTAGAGTCAGGAAACTAGGGTGGGCACTACACTATTCCCCTTTACCAACAACTATTAATAGTTCTCTATCGCATTACTAATAAGCATCTCAATGATAGTGGAATATACATTTCCAAAAGTGGAAGCAATAATACTTGAATCAATTTAGTCAAAACTAGAAGCAACATCCATTCTAGTTTCAACATTCCAAACACTAATTAAAAATTGTATAACACTAAATCTATTGGTTTCAAAAGATAAAAAAAAATTACATAAATATTATGTGAATCAATAACATTATTAAAATCATAAAATAAAATCTCAATATCAAATATTATTAAATAATTTTTAATAATAAGTGATACTAAAATATTTTATCAAAATTTAAAACCTAAATAAATATATGTATATAATTTACATGTTAAAGGTCAATTCTAAATAAACATAAAATCTTGTATATCCTCATAATCTATTATAATCTAATTAATTGAATTTAATAATCTAATAGATTTATATCTTTGCCTAATCTCGCCTGCTCATGTTAAGTGAAGACTATTTCACATAGGTGTTTTCCGGGGGCCTGTGCTCGAGTGAATCTTTAAATGCATTCCAAAACTTAAATTATTTTTATTTTTTAAGTTAACTCAATTTATATTTTTTTAATGAGTAAGTTAATCTTATTTTAAAATTAGATTTTAAATTGGTTTTGTTTACACGTAACGAGTAGATTGAATGGCTAAACACGTTATGGCAAGGGCACGTAGAGAATGGTTGGGTCACGTAGAAAATTGGTTGGCATGGGCACGTAGAAAATGGTTGCGTCACAATTAAATAAATAAATGATTAAGATTAATGGAAAACTAGTGAATTTTATTATATATTTATGTATATGTTATAATATAAAAAATTATGGTGATTTTTGTTAATTTTATTGGATATTTCGCTAAATTTATGTTATTTTTTTAATGTGATATAGTAATTTATGTAGATAAGATTATGAGAAATATTAGTTACAAATATGATAAAACATTTTTTAAGAATTTTTTTAGTGTTCATGCTATCTATAAATGAGGAAATATATTTTTTGATTTTTCTCTTATGGTATGAGATCCATAAATGTGGGGAAATATCTCTAGATATCACTCTTCACTAATGATTCATTTCAATGTTCATTAAGGATAAGGGTTGTAAAGTAGTGAGTTTATGTTTAAATTATAATAACAAAAGTTTGTGTGTGAGTGAATATATATGTAATTTTTTTGGCTAAATAATTGGGGTTAAAGAATAGGTTATTTAGTGGAACACTGACAATATTTAAAATACTATTATACTTAAATTTAAGGAGAACTTGTGGTGCAATAAAGAATTAGCTCTTAAATGAAAATTAAGATACTATAAGAAGGTGATGAATCCTAATCAACAAGATCAAAAGTATCTCTATTTTGAATGGTCTAAGGAACAAAACCAACTTTTTTAAGATAGGAACAAATTCTCATGAGCTCCATGTAGTGAAATGAGGTGGTCAAAATTCCTATTATGTCATGGGTCGAAGGAATTTATCATCTTTGTGATATTAAGAGGGTTGAAGGTCAAAAGCACTTTCTCTTAAAATGTCTTATGTACATCCACATTAAATAACAACCTCAAAATATTTATTACGATATTGGTCTTCCTAACTATTTAACTCTTCAAAACTAAGGTGATTTTGGAGCACTTTCTTTAAATATTTTCTAGCACTGAAATAAAATTCTAAAACAAATCAAATAATTCCTTATCTTTTTTAAAGTCTAATAAATCAAATCACAGTAAATAATAATAATAATTATCGTCAAATTCATATAAATAATTAACATGTATCCTACAATGCTTGTATAATTAAAAAGGGAAATGTCATCTATAAAATCCATGCAATACCCAAAATTTTCCATCATATAGCCATGTACTTACCCCATGTACTTACTCCATGTGATTTTATCAATTAGTCATAAGTAATACAATGACTCATGTCTTGATTACTTTCATAGATAAGTAGCTCTTCACTCTATCAAATTTGGGAGGGATCACACTTAATGAGCAATAAAACTATTCAAGACGAAATACTTTTAAAGAAAACTTAGCTCTTCATATATCAAATTTAAGGAGGAAATATGCTTTTATGCACTCTAAGAATTCAACATTGAAACTATATTATCACGAGTGTTTTTTTTTGTTTGTTTTAAATGTCTTACCATTGGTAAAATGCATTTCCTTCTCACTATACTTGTGTAAATTTAGCTTTACATATTTTTTTCCTTTTAGCACTTATTCTTCTATATTGGTAGAATATTTAGTTTCAAATATTCTATTATTCTATTTAAGTATTCAATTTTATGATGTTTTATCTTGCTATTTTTATTTGACTAGATAACTTCAAGCATCATCTTATTTAGCTTATTTCCTTAAGTAAAAGCTTATATTGTATCTTCTCTTATAATAAGTATTATGGGAATATAATCTTTCCAAGTGTATTTCCCCATAGACATTTGAATCTAATCAAACTAACACATTTCTCATAAGAAACATTTATAAGGAGTATTAATCGTAGGTTGTGAAGAATAAGAACTAATACTTGTTTTCTTAAGCTTTCCTTTTTTATTCCTACTCATTGTTGCTTTACATGTTATGGATGGAAGCAACAAAGGAATCACATTTATGGTAGAGACATTCAAACCAAGCTTGTGCCATATATTTAGATTTATTTTATGATCTCTTGATTTTTCTCCAACTTCCCTTTTTAGTATTACATGTCTATTGTCTCTTTAGGATGTTTAGAAATTATAGAAAACATTGAAAACCAATTTTTACTACCCATTTCCTAACTTGGTGAAAATTACTTATCTATCTTTTACTCATTACTATATTTGGATATCTCAACTACACTAACCTCTCAACTCAGGGAAAGAATCTAGATGGAAGGATCTAGTTCAATCATAAGGATAACGATCCGAATTGGATCCTAAACACTCTCTAAGTTTTCATAGACTCTTTTAAATTATGCCAAAAAGATTCAAGTCTTAGAAAGATCAAGCTATCAGAAGGAATCCTCGTGACAGTTGCAATTTGTGATCAACGCAGCAACGAGGACCCTCTGTCGAGTGCACAGGCTGTTGGCCCACGGTAACGCGCGCTGGCGCAAATTGGCAAAACCAGAGGCTAATTCAAGAAACGGGGGTAGTTTCTGAAAGCGCTAATCGCGTATCACGGGGCATCCCCCTCAGTGAAGGAAATCCCCGAGTGCCCGAACCTGAAATGACTATGAAATGTGGAAAAGTAATTAATCTGGTTCTATGGAGCGGGATTCCACAAAACCGGCAGGATATCGGAAGGCCTCGAGGCGGTAAGCAGTTTCAACCAAGTCCCACCCAATGCCACAAATTGAGTGACACACGTCCAGCGGAAGAGAGAGAAAACCACTCACATCGGACGGGTAAACGTCATGCTACTTACCCGCCCGATATGAACGACGACCGTAAGATTTGGGGGGCCCAAATCACCGGCGGAGGCACGTCCCGATAAATGACTAGATTTGAAAAGGTTATAAAGCAAGGTTACATGGGATTTGAAGTCCAACGTGGATGATGAGTTGGCAGAAGATTCGTGTTCGCGGGCAATCTTGGAGCAAATGAAAATAACGACTGTTCAAATGTGTCCAAGGAACCAAACACACTCACTCGTTGCAGAATAGGTGGCCACCTCCCTGTGAAGCGTTACACAGTGATGATGGCGCAGAACATCGGAATTCAAATGGACAGAGGCAGAAGAACCAGAATGTCGAGAAGTGGAAATGAACCGACAGAAAGTAGATTGGCTTTAAAGCCATGAACTGACAGAAGCAGGGAACACACAAAGGAGAGTTAGTTAGACACAGAAGCTAAGAGCAGAGAATAGAGAGAAGAAGCCGAGCTAACCTGAAGACAGCATCAAGCCAGAAAGAGCCAGAGAGAGTCAGAGAGTCTGTGTACTCTAGAGAAAGCTTGAGAGGTTCAAGCAAGCTCCTCGGCATAGACCTATCATGTATGAGTCTCAGATTGGGCTCATACTATTGTGACCAATAGAGGTCAAGTTTCAGTAAGGAGAGTCTGTGTACTCTAGTCCTATTCATTCATATCTGTTGAGTGAGACTCAAATTGAGCTCACTATTGTAAAAACTCTGCTTTGAAAACATAATAGAGAGGCCACCACTGAAGGTTGGACCAAGAGACGTAGCCCAGGAGCATTGGGCGAACTCCTTATTAAACTTGTTGTGTTTATATGTTTTCCTGTTATGCTTTCTCTAACTGCCTCAGTGTCTATGTATTTCACAATCTTATCAATCCATTGCATAAAGTAACATAGGCACTTCCATGCACATGAGTCTATAATACCTTTAATTCTTTGTCTTGGATAAATTCCAGATTAGATAATAACAATGGAGAGTGATTTACTTTATTTACTTACTTTTTGGGCAATCATGAAAAGTCACATAGTCCAATTCGCCACTAAGCATCTCAAATGTCAGCAAGTGAAGAATGATCATCATCACTCCATATGATTTATACAACCACATCATATTTATATGTCCAAGTTGAAGTAATTTCTATGGATTTCAATGTGGGTTTTCCATTTACATCACAATGACACATTGCCATACTCATCATAATGGATAAGATGACCAAAAACACCCATCTCATTCCATTCAGATACATGTATGATCTCACTAATGTGGCATGCATGTTTATAAGTGATGTCATCCATATACATGGATAACCCAAAAGTTATATAGAGACTCTTTTTTTATGTCCAAGCCTTGGACAAGTTCATAGTCAAACTTGGGAACTCATGTCAACATGGGCATAACATATTATCCTGAAATGGACGTCAAGATAGAAAAAGTGAATCAATTTATGGAAGATGTGATTAGATTTATGTTATGGATAACCTGTTGGGAGAAGTAAATACCTTTGGCGAAGTTTGCTTATAATAAAAGTTACCACATTTTAATCAGGGTGCCTCCTTATCGAGTTTTGTTTGGAAATCCATGTGGGAGAATGATAAGTTTGGAAAGGTTAGAAGAATGAGTAATAGTAGGGCTTGAATTGATTCAAGAAATGAAGTGATTCACATTAGACAATGGTTCAAGGAGACACATGATAAACATAAGATTTATGTTGATGCACCAAGTTATATTTGTAGCCAACCTAACAAGACTACCATTCAGTTAGGAAAGGGATAATGTTGTCAACTTAATTTATAAGAATGTTGAAGGTTTGAGAGAGAATTGGATCAATTTGCCATCATCTCACAATACCATCCCACTTGCATAAATCTCATTATGCTTTTTGTGTATCTATTTTATGACACTATTTTTCTATTGAAACTCACACGCTAAATTAGGGGGAACTGTATGTCTTGGACGTGGGAACCATAATGGTTGAACAATTAAACATATTGGACCATAGGGTTCGACATCTCATACACCATTTGGAGGACCATTTTAAGTTCCAGTTGAACTTGTATAGCCCAAGTTTGTCTCCCTAGGAGGTCGCAAAGACCATACATCATGATCCCACCTCTCTTTTTTAACCAAACCTTAATAATGAAGTTTCGCAAAGGATGTGTGTAGATAGTGCCCCATTTTAACCTAAGTAGTTACATGTACTTATGGCCTGTGTATTTTTATTATGCACTTAAATTGATGGACATGTTGACCAATGTATATCAAAACACTTGATTTGTAAATTTGCATGGATATTCCACTAGAAAATTCAACACAACAAATTTGATAAAACATATATTTGTAAATATGAAATCTACATTATGAAGGTTAATTTTTCCTTAGATTTCTCGATTTGTTAACTATTGCATTTTGGTTATTCATACAATAGATAAAATATGGAGAATAAACAAGAACAAAATTAGACTCACAGACCAAAATGAACATAAAATATAATCCGGGAAACCCTTTGAAGAGAAAGCACAACTGAAAGGTGATGATGCTTTGCTCTCTCTCTCTCTCTAATGTATATGGATGAAAATATGAAGGAGTGAGACTTGTGCCCCATGGATTTTTATAATACAAAAACCCTCGCTATTTTCTGTCTCTCTATATCGACGCTTAGATACTCTATTCATCTAAGGAACAAAATGCATTCAAATAGAATGGAACTCCTTTTCGTCCTAATGGCCCAATTATAACACACCTCAATAGCCTATTAGTGGTTAAGTTTGACTCCTTCAACTCTTATATAGAGTTACAATATCAACTATTCTAGAGTCTTATTCATAATTTTCATGTGGTTAGCCCCCTTTTCCCTCAACAATGGGAGTTGATTTGGCATCCTCTCAAATTATGGTAGTCAAAATAGGAAGGTCAACTTCTAGAAGTCATTACATACATAATCCAATTGAGGTGATCCTTGCATTGATGGAAAGGTATATATGTGTAGAATGGTGGTAGGGGATGAAATGATTATGTGAAAATTGTTTTCCCCAAAAATTCTATTTACTGCCTCAAATTGCTTCTGGAAATTTTTAAACCCTAGTTTTCCAAACTAGGACCTGCTAGTAAAAATGGTCTTGTGAAGTAATTCCAATTTTTCCATTTGAAAGAACCAATATGGATTAAAATTAATATCATAATGTAATCTAAATCACGCCTCCCCATTTTTGGAGGATTTTGATCCTTAAATTTTTTACTAAATGAGGTGAGGAAATTTTTCCTCTATTGTTTCCCTAGGGTATTATCAAGCCTTTTTTGTAAGTTGTCCTTTCAACCTAATCAGTCAAAGGTCATGTTATCCATGTCTTGTAGTGTTGTATCTCTTCTGCAAAACTATATCCTCTCTCAACTCTACCAGAGATTCTAATTCCCAATCTTATATAGAAGGTTGGACCTATTCCTCTTCCCGGCCCAACAAGAAAGGCTCATTGAATTTCAATTTTTCTACATTCAACACTAATTGTATTTGCATGTATTGTGGTAGAATGAGTCTATATGAATTATATCCTTGCTTCTTTGTTATCTCAAAGGGACATTGTAACCACCCTCCTCCCACACTTACCCAAGTTCACCAGTCCACCAGGGTTTTCATGTGATGAGGAGTTATTATGATATGACTCATCCTCCTAGGTGAAATTAAGGAAGTGGAATCGACACACCAAAACCTTACTGACTTCCTTCTGATGCTAAAGGACCCCCAAGAGCTAAAATACTCTTCCAAGTGCCCAAACCTTGAGTTAAACTGCTTTTTCATTGATCTGGACTCCGAGAAATTGGCATAACATTACCTGAATTATACTATAACCCTCCAGTCACATGCATAAGTCTACAAGGGAGAGACTACAATATTTTTCACCCAGTTCTTTGCCAGTGACCGCTAGATCTTAGGCACTTTTTCACGGATAGTCTCCATACCACTATTAAGAACTTAATGAAACTTTTAGAAAAGATAAATGACACAGGGACAAAGCCTTCCATACAAACATAGACAAGAACTTGACCTAACTAGGCCTAACCATGACATACATTTTGTCAAACACGTCATGAACATGTAATCTACAGGTCATAATTAGACATCTGAACATAGGGATCTCATACTTATCTAAGAATCATCAAGAAGGTCTAATGCCCTCTCATAGTAGTTGCATTAAAATCTATTAGGTCATGCATTCATTAACATTTCATTTACTAACAAAAACATGATGAGAGTCATAACTCAAGTCTGTCATAAAACCATTCTTATAACAATGATAGAACATACATTAAAGCCACATAATAACAAGTACATTTACTCATAAAATACAAGAGGAAAAGAGATTTTATTAACATAAGAAAAATCCAACCAAGTCAGGGATTTCCACCTACTTCCCGACCATAGATTGGGTTGAACCAAATCCCTCTTTTAGCCAATCACCCCTGCGCCATATTCCAAGCATGGATGTGGGATCTCATGGAATAAACCAAAAAAAACTAAACTAGGGCTTCCAGAGGCCAAACCACCTCAATCCTCTACCAATGATTCCACCTCACGATTGGACATCATTAAACATCACCAAATCGGTCTCTACCAAAGTTGTCTAGCACTGCAGAGCATTTGTTCCAACCTAGCTCCAAGACTAGGAACTCAACCCACAACTACCACAGGGCTCCGAAGTGTTTGTCCAACCAAGGCTCCAAGACTAGTAAATCAACCCACCAAGGGCTCCAAAGCATTTTTCCAACCAAGTCTTCCAGGACTATTAACTCAACCCAAGTTGTTGCAGGGATTCCAAAGTGTTTGTCCAACCAAGGCTCCAGGAACTAATAACTCAACACACGACCATAAGGAACATGAGCACCAATAAAAAAAAAAATATGAAAACCCACAACACCATGTTTATCCAAGAAATGGAAAGGCTAGGAAAAACCATTGTCAATCCAGGCAATCCTCCATGCCAATTACACATCCTAACCAAATAACCACATGCATACACCATGCATTTCAAACCTAGCAAGTAAACCATACATGAAACTTGGTAGTACCTATAAAGTAATCTAGTTTTAGTTGTTGATCTTGTTGTCCTCTTGCACTTTCCTGCTTTCCTTTTCCTTATTTCTCTAGATCCAATGTGCTCCAAGAATTCTTTAAGAAAAATCTATGTGCAAGAGTGAGAGAGATAGAGTATAGAGAGAGAGCTCTAAGCTAAAAGTGACAAAATGTTGTACTAACCAAAGCTGTGTATTGATCCTCATAATAACTTTTATCACTGAGGCCTCTATTTTCTTCAATTTCCATTATCTCTCCTTCTTTTTCCTCCTCACATGCGACCTGTGACCTTTCACCTTCCTTTTCTCCTATTTTCCATTATTTTCATAAATAAATGCCAATTAATGTCACTTTTCCTTTCCAAAGCCTTTACCAATTCCTTTGTCAATTTCCATAGCCATTAATTAATCACCATTGATCCACATCACTATGTTTTTTCCCAAAATTCAGCTTGGAATATGTGTCCCATGGCCTTGGTCTTATTTTTTCCTTTATTAACTTTATTACTTGGATTTTTAATTGGGGCTATTACAGAACCCTCTCATTGGGGGAGCATTGTCCAAGGTGATGAATGACACTTTTAAACCAGCAAAACATATGCTTTCCATGGAGCTTTATAACACAACTCGATGTAGCATTTATATCATATCCATTTGCTAAAACATAACCAAAACATCATGAATAACATACAAATTATTGGAGCTGTGTAACACACCTTGATGTGATATTTACATACATATGCATATATAGACATAACCAAACACAACACCAAAACATATACCAAAAGACATGCTCTCAACTAGAAAATAGAGAAGGATACATAGCCCGCATCTGATTATCCATCTCCCATGTAGCTTCATCAGGTCCAAAGTGCTTACATTACACTTTAACTTGCTCGATTTCTCAATTTTGGAGCATAAGCATCTTTTTCTGCTGAATGCATTGGGGTTCTAGCTGGAATTGTCCTTCTGGATCCACCTACAATATAGACTAGTCAATCACATGATCAGTGTCTTTCACATACTTCTTAAGAAATGACACATGGAAAGAATCATGCACTTTCACTGTAGGAGGCAGTGCAAGTCGGTAGGCTTCTGGTCTAGTCCTCTCAAGAATCTTTAAAGGTCCACAATACCAAGGTGATAGCTTCACACATGACCCTATCCTCAAGGAGATCTTCTTGGGCTTGATGCACAAGTACACCTATTCTCCAACCTGAAATTCCTTAAATACATTATGCTAATATGGATAACTTTTCTTCCTATCTTGTGCTACCTTTAGATTTTTCTTGACTGCTTTCATTTACTGTTAGATCTCTTCCAACATGCTATGTCCAATAAATACCTTGTTCACTGGATCACTCAAACTAATAGGAGTATTGCCACTCCACCCATAAAGTGCCTCAAAAGAACTCATCTTCAAATATTTTTGATACCCATTGTTATATGCAAACTCCACTAGTGGAATATACTCTACCCACTTTCTTTGTTGATTCATTAAGTACATCCTTAACATGTCCTCCAAAATCTTGTTGACCCTCTCTGTTTGTCCATCTTTTTGCAGATGATAAGTTGTACAAAAGGCCAACTCTATACCCAAACCTGCAAATAAATCTTTCAAGAACCTGGAAGTGAACTTAGCATATCTGTCTTGACACAATCTTCTTCAGAACACCTTGCAACCTCAATATATCTCTGATGAAAACATGTTCTACCTCACTAGGTGAATGAGTACACTTCACTGGAATGATGTGTGTTGCCATTGACAACCTGTCAACCACAACCATAATAGAATCATGTTGTCTAGATGTCCTCAGAAAACCTGTGATGAAATCCATAGAAATGACCTCCCATTTCCACTTTGGAATCATAATTGACTATAGTAACCCTCCTGGATGCTTACACTCTACCTTTTCCTGTTGATAGTAAAAACATCTAGCCACAAACTCTACCACCTCTTTCTTTATATTTGGCCAGTAGTAGAACTTCTTCACCGCTCTCAATATCTTCTGATAACGTGGGTGACCTGAATAATACTTAACATGAAATTACCTCAAGATAAGCTTCTCGAGCTCACTATTGTGCAACACATAGATCTTGTCCCTAAATCTCACCAAACCATATGTTGTGAGATGATAGTCCACATCATGTTCACATATACCCTGTTGTTGTAACCTGTGCCTAAGCTCCCCATACATGTCATCCTGTTGTCTTGCCTGCAAGATCTAATCCTATAAATATGTCCCATATGAAATCATAGATGCTATGTGATTTACCTGTACTCTCCTGCTAAGAGCATCTGCAACCCTACTCTCTTTACCCTTGATGTACCTGATCTTGAAGTAAAACTCACTGGTCATGGCCAACCACCTAGATTGTCTAGCATTCATATTTGATTGGTCAAATAAGTATCTCAATCCACTATGATCACTCATTAGGATGAATCATCTACCAAGAAGATAGTGCCTCCGCATATTCAAAACATGAATGATAGTTTCCAACTCAAGATTATGTGCCACATAGTTCTGCTCATGCTCATTCAATTTCCTTGACTCATAGCATACTACCTATCCTCCCTACCCAAAATCCCCACCAAATACTCTTTTTCAAACATCTATACATACCAAAAACTCTTTATCTGGATCTGCAATCTTTAAAACTGGAGAGTTGGTAAGTGATGAGCCCCAATTTTGGTACAATTTGGGCTCATTTTCGCCTATTTTACTTGCTCAAACCATTCATCTTTATTTGCTTATGCATGCATTTCTTAGTTTATTCATGTTGTTTGTAGGAAGAAGGTTAGACACTTTATCTACATGACTAATGCATTATGATTCCAGGTTTTGGCATTAAAAAGGGAGCAAGAGACAACGAAAAAGGGGATAAGGAGACAATGAGGTGGCACTGCTGATTTTGTGGAGAGATGTCCACGGTCTTGGGACATTCCTCGTGATTCCCACCAAGAACTCCGAGCTCCAATCCATCTCCCCTCCAAGCTCAAGAAGCAGCCAGCTGTCCTACAGGAACAGTAGTCATAAACTGTTCTACAAGAGCAGTAGTTATGACTGCCCTACAGGATCCACAGTTAGACTCTAGTTGGACAGCTGAGCTCCTAAAATCAAGGGCACTCGGTGGCTCATCGTTTTTGTATAAATTTGAAGGCCTTAGCCTTAGATGGTTGTTGAAACTCTCGTATTATCATTGTAATTTTGGAGCACAGTTCAGTTTCGTTCCTTTTTGTAAGCCAATTCGGTACGACATCAGATTATGAATAAAGAAGGCAGTTTGTGATCTATTTCTGAGTTTTCTTAGGAGACTATAGCTCTCAGGTTAGGGCCCAACCTGAGAGCCATAGATCCCCTCTGCTGTAGTATTGTTTCCATTTCATTTCCAGCACTTTAAGTTTTCGTTTTCACATGCAATTCAAATTACAGTTTGGTGATTTGGTTTTCTTATGAGTAGGATAGATTTTGCTTATGGTACAGTTGTTTCCACTTGCTTAGTGTAGCAGAGGATATATACTATCAATTGGAGCTCCAGCAAAACGGTTGTTAAGGCTCATTGCCATCTCTCTTGAAGATTGGGGTGCAGTCCATAACTAGCCACCAAAAACACGCATTACTTTACTTGATGATTGCTGCAATACAGTCACGGTTTTGATTAGATGCTTCCTTGTCATTCACACCTGCACACATACTTTCATCACAGCCTCATACATATTTCTCTTCGTGTTTTGGATTGCTGTTCATTGAATTCATGGCATAAGTAATTTAGGATTGATGCATTTTCGATTTGGTGACAGTCATAATCATTTGTTTCATTTACACTCCTATTCCTCGTTCCATTACCATCTCCTCTGTCTTGATCACGCATGCGAACATATCTCCTCGACCTTCACTTCGTTCTGTCCTCTCCCAAAGTCTTCCACTCCTCACGTAACTTCATTTCCTCACCTTTCATTGACATAACCCTTTACCTTCAACACACTCCCTACACCCATTTCCCATCTCATTCCTCCACTTCTGAGCCATCACCAGCCTTATCCCTACCTCACATATCTCTCCTTGCCATTCCATCACTTCAAACCTCCACGGTAGGTCATCCTGTAGCAGTTTAGAGACATCCTGTAGAAACCTCTGAGTATCCTGTAGGATCCCCTGCAGACATCCTGTAGGAGGCCATTCACTCGGTTGCTGAGCTCCTGAATGTGGAAAACCTCTGTGGATGGATGCTAAGGGTCCATAGGGACCTCACCTAGCCTCCCCAACCTGTCCCACGTTTTCCTTTCTTCTCCATCCCATCTTCACAACCAAACCCTGATAAGCACAAAATCACAATCATTCCACCCACTTAAAGGAAAAATACAAAAACATGTCTTTTATGATGCAAGTAGTTTATATCCATGCATTTTCACTTATTAGAGATAGTAGCAGCATTGGTAGAAGTTTCATTCACATTCTTTGCATTATAGAAGCTAGACTAGTTAAATTAGGGGTTCCTAGGTTTACATGCTTTGATTTGCTTTCAGTTCATTTTTTGTCAAGTAGAGTAGTCTTCTTTGAGCTATCTTTCGTCCATCATTGATAAAGCTTCTTCTGTGAGCCATAGAAGTTGGCTTGAGCCCTAGCGGACTTGTGCCAGCTGATCAAGTGACAGCTGCGACAAGAGCTAAGTACTTGTGCATACAACACCGTCGCTTCCAAGTTTGTACGAACTACCGGGTTGATAAAATGAGAGACAGGAAGCCCCAGGAGTTGTAGCATTATTGCTACAATAGTGGAGCTCACCAGACTTCAAAAAGTCCTCAAAGATGGTTTATATCCTCTCGGGTCTGCCCTTGTTGCTGTCGCAAGTCACAAAGAACCCTGCCCTGTGTATTTTCCTTGCATTGTGAAATATGCATAAAACACTTAAAAATCGTGAACAATTAGCCTTTTAAGACTTCAAAAATTATTAATTTCCCTTCCCGGACCCTTTGGTTTTGTGGATGAGATATTGTGATGTGATCTTATTGCAATCGCATATCGCTATATTTAAAGGCCCTGCCCCTTGGTCTCTCTGATCTGCGATCCGCCGATGTGATTTGGGTTGTCCATCCGCGTGCGTGATTGATGATCCTCGTTTAATCGCCAATCGCCATCGCCATTTCCCGATGGTTTGCACCGGTTTGCCTTCGCCATTACGACCTATCGATCCAATCATCAAGCAATGTCCAGTGCTAATTGCCATTGCCTTCCTGCGCCGATTAGATCCACCAATGCAATCCACTGATTAGATGTGGGCCGCTGATCGACTAGATCTAACGACTGCTATGCAACCACTGTTTAAGCCTGCGCCTGCGGGTTTTTTCATGGTTTTAGAGTGATTCAGGCCTGTCGATAGTGTATTTTCGCTCTTCTAAGGGCTTTCCTGTTGCGTGAATTTTGATCAATGGATGACTTTAAGCACTTACGAATACTCGAAGAGCATTAATCGATCCATTGGCATGATTTTTAAGCACACTTGGAGACTCTGGGGCATTTTTGGATCCATTTTTGGGTTGTTTGCCTCCAAGGCTAACATAACCTAGAGTCACTCTCATGCAATAGGTAAGATAGTGACCAACAACTCAAAGTAGCTGTTACATAGTAAAATGTCACTGCCATCATGTCAGTCTCCCTACTGTACTATAAACCACATTCACCCATACTCATGCTCCTCAGAATGGCTAAAAAACCCTCTTTGCCTAAGTTAAATGGATCATTGCGTCTGTTAATAAAATAACCGCGCTGACAGGCGGGGTCTAGTGTTGTTGTTGCGCTGCCAGCGCGGAAGAACACGTCTTCTCCGCGCTGGTCCCATTTCCACGAACAGCGCTCCCTCCGTTTGTCCTTTTCGCGCTGACCGGAACTCTTCCACATAGGTTTGCGATGCCAGCGCAGCAGTTCACGAGTTTTCCGCGCTGATCCTGTTTGAGCGAATTTGTTCTAACAACCAGCCTTCCAGACCCATCCAGAACTGGTTGTTAGCATTGTTGAGGTCGCCATCCTTTCTCTGGCATGTCTGTTCGACTGACCATCCTCT
>APFE030849684.1:6738-73214 GCA_000404065.3 Pinus taeda
AGAGTTCAAATAGACTCCCGGGATAGTTTTATTTACTTATATTTCTGTCAATAGTTTTAGTCATCTGCCTATCGCTAGAGTGATCTGCAAAGTATTCATTCATCCCATTTATCTATTTTTGGGAAACTGGTCCCATTACCCCCAGTCGGAGCCACTATCCCAAACGGACAAGGAGCTGCACTAAGGTCCGGACCGGGTGGTTTCCCCAATGTTGGTGCAACGATTTTCGAGGCATCAACACCATCATCTTTTGGGAAGAATTTTTATATCTAAACCGAAGTCTACAATGACATTACCCATTCCTTAGCCTTATATATGCTAAAAATTTGAACTCCCGATTTGTTCTTTTCTTTTTCTCTACCTATCTCACTTTTCTCTCAACTAGTGGGGATGAGAGGGGATATTCTACCTCATATATACATTTCTTGATCAACATTGTTATCTTTTGAGTTGTTGTAGGACTTTACAACATTCTTAGATAGTATTGAAATATTTATTTGACTTGGCCTCTATATTTTCCTCCTTTCTTGGTGTTTTCAATTTTGGCCAAGGTCTTGAAGTCTATCGATCTTCTCTTTCATCACAATACCTCTGTGATTCAAACATAAATTCCTTTTGTTTCTTTACATTAAACATAGGAAGTGGTATTGCTTTCCTAATTACCTCCTCTTCTTGGCAATGACTATAGAAAGTGTTGTGGGCTCTCTAGTTTCTCTCACTGTGTTTTTCCTCCAATTCATGCTCCTCCTCATGTGAATAATATGAAATTGGCATGATGGTCCTTTGTGTCATGTCTCTCAAATTTGATCATGTGCACATTGCCTATTTTTTTGGCCTCCAATTTTTCTAAAAGATTAAGGTAATATTATATTTTGTATTATGCGTTGTAACAATACCCGGACAAAACTTGTAATGAAGTCAAGGCTTAGTCAAAAACCTTTGCACGTCGCCCAATCTCTTTTCAATTGAAGCATGTTTGTAGTCTACTATCTCCTCTTCCAAATCCTTCTCTGACACGAGTCCCAAACCATCTATCGTGCACATAATAACATTTTTGTTGTGTTGCTTGTGTGTTTCTCTTCGGTTGAAAGTTTCCTTGTTGAAATGTCTGGCCTCTATCGCCTATAGGTCTTCTCTGTGGACTCTGTATGCACTGAATGTCCTCTCATTCATTAGTTCCAACATGCGACATGCCTGAATGTCATGGCATTTAATTTTTCATAATTCATTGTATGGAGTGTGATAGGTCATTTGATATTTCTCCATCAATTAGTAGGACCTTGGATTATGTCCCCACTTCTGATATAGTTCACAATGTTCTTCTTTTCCTTCTCCAAGCAATGCCTCTAGTGCCCTTATCGCAACATAGTTAGGCATATCTAGGCATTGGTTTTCAAGTGTCCTTCTCTATGACACATTATGCACCAAACATTTTAACATACATACTTCTCTTTCACCAATTCTTGTAACTAGAGAGTCAGTGCTACCAGTTGCAATTCCATGCGTTTCATTCTTGTTGATCCTTCTATTCAACCTAGAGTTGACTCTAGTCTCATTCATATTTATAGTGCCTCAAACTGTGATGTCACTCTCTACTGAGTGAGAGGTATCTTTATATGAGGAAGGAGTAATGTAATAAACTATTCCTTGTACTATGCATCACGAATTAGAAGTGCAAACCTTTCCAGCAATATCTTGAACCTCTAGTCATAGTTCCAAATTGGTTCTCCTTGAACTTGTTTAATTTATTTGATGTCAGTAATGCATTAAAATTTAGACTTGGGGTTCTAAAATTCCTTTAACAAGGCTTGCTTGATATATAACAAGTTCTTGGTATCACATTCTTGGGTATTTTCTTTGTATTTCATATACCAAGTTAGGACTCTATCTCAGAAAATTGTTTCAATTTGTGCAATATTAGCCTAGTCCTTTGGGGTTTGCTTCATCCCCCATATTACTTCACATGTGATCCAGTTTTTCTTAGCATTTTCCCTTATTCTTCACCACATTTTGTGCGAAAACATTCCCTATAACCATTTGATATTCAACACCCTTACTACATCTAGCTACTCAACATTGAAAGGAAACATTGATCATCCCTTCACTTGAGTGTGGAAATGTGGTGCATATCCTAACAATGGATTCTAGTGTTGTTCTATCCAACTCACTAAGTTATCCCCTAAAATATATAAACCATATAACCTCCATATCAAATATTTTCATGCCAATCCTACCATTTTATCAATGGTTATGTCCTCACCAAGATACAACTTGGTTTTATCTTTTAATAGTTTCACACACCTCGAATTTTCCTCATCTCACATTTTGTTTAATTACATGAACAACTAGTTAAATACCAAATATGGAAAATAGCTTAAGGTCATAACTATGATTGCACTCCAACAAAATGATTTTTTTCTGCATATATCTCTTGTATTGATTAAGATAAAAATATACTTGGTGAACACTAGTTTCCAATGTGTGCCTAATACCAAGTGCCAATGCATGTCGGTGTGTGCCAATGAGTGCCAAGGAGTGCTAGGGAATGACAAGGTGTGCCAACATATGCCCAAAAACTATAAGGAATTCCAACATGAAATGGAGTGCCAATGGATTCCAGCACATGACATTGCATCCAAAGAATGCTAATGGATGCCAAGATCTATGCATGCCAATCCATGCTAGCCAGGGAGTGTTGGGGAGTGTAAAGGAAACATAAGAGACCATTGGGTGAAAATGAATGTAAATTAACAAATAAGAGTGATTCCATGGATTACTTGTGAGTTCCAATTTGTGATAGGGAGTTCCAATGTGTCCTAGGCATGCATAAACGTGCTAGCTACTAATTCGTGCCAAGTGCCAAGGCATTCTAGTGTGTGCCAATACATGTTAGGGAGTGCTAAAATGTCCTAGAAAAATATTCACTTCTGAAATATAAGATAAGAATATATATAGACTAGTTATCTATCAAAATATCTTCATGGAAAACATAATCATATATAACACAAAATGATGAGGGTTTGTACTTTATCTTATGTAATAGAAATTACAATTGATAGTTAAATTATATAGTAATTTTTCTTATGATATTTACTAATGTTTATAAGAATTTTTGAATGTCTTCCATCATTGGAATGACATCTTAATTGTAACTTATTTGAAATTTTATTATTATATGTTCACTTTGATATGATGCAATGTGATTATCATTTCATTTCATATGTTGTAATATTAGATATATAACAGAGAAATTAATTATTGCATGAAATAAATAATAAATTTTGTATTCCAAACGTTTTTTTTTTTTTTTACAGAATAAGGATCTTCTAGAAGGTCAAAATGATCATCATCACATAGATCCAGATCATGTCGGGTCTCATGTTGAGATGGAAGATGATGCTCATGATGACAGAGATAAAAATGACAATGAGGTCGATGCCAATACAAATGGCAATGATAATGATGTGGTAGTTGTTGCTAGCATCCAGTGACATTCATGTTCATATAATTTTATGCAATCAACTCCAAAAATACAAGAAAAAATAGACCAATGACTTAAAAATTAGCCTTTTCGAGGGGGAAACCTCCTTTAAATTACATAATTGAACAATTCTTGGATGATAAAAATGATAAGAACTCCTTGGTATATATAGGAGTCTAAGGGATCATAATATAATCAGATCCTACATAATCATAATAATGTAAGGGCACAAAAATAACAATAGTGGGCTTCTATGGGGCACAATAATAAAAACGTGTGGGATACATGGGCACAACAATAACAATAGGGGCTACACTAACAATAACAATAATGGGAATACACTTGTATTATAGGGACCTAACATGCCCCTCTCCTTCAAAAAAGTGTTGTCCTCAATGCTTGAGTAGTTTTGGATGCTCCTATATAAGATTCTCATTCTCCGATGTGGAATCTTCAGTGGGTAAGTTCTTCCACTTAATGAAATACTCTAAAATTAATTGATTCCGTATTAGGTTCTGGTTTTCGTGACTACTTCAGGCTCAATTATGCTTTTCCTTCTTCATCAAGTTATGGAAACACTATTTGTACTGAGATCTTATCACTGATAAACTTCTTTAAGCATGAAACATGGAAAAACGTGTGTACTCGGGAAGGTGCAGACAACTCCAATTGATATGCCATAGTACCAATATTTTGCAACACCTTGTAAGGAACATACGACTTCGGTGATAATTTATTATCCTTCTTAGTTTCATTGAGGGACATTTGTTTGTATGGTTGTAGCCATAAAAATACCAAGTCGCCTACATCAAAATGTCTTTTACTATAATTCTAATATGCCTGTTGTTTCATTCGATTCTGCACCAGAGTGAGGTTATCCTTTAAGAGTTGGAGAACTTGTTGTTGATGCTCGTTGTGATTCCATTTCTTGAACATTAGAATTTTCTCTTAAATATGATGTGATGGATGGTGGATGATATCCATAAACGGAGTCATTTTTGTTGTAGTACAGAAGGAAGTGTTATACCACCATTCTGCTAGAGGTAACAATTTAACCCATTTTGTTTATTTTTTAGATACAAATAAATGAAGATATCCTTCCAAAAATTTGTTCACTATCTCAATTTTTTCATTGGAATGAGGATGATAATATGATCTATGAGCTAATTGAGTACCAAGACAAGAAAATAATTTCGTCCAAAAATTTCTAGTCAAAATCGGATCTTTGTCACTTATAATAATCTTTGTTTTCCATGTAGCTTTTGAATTTTTTCCATAAAATCAGTAGCCATTATATTGGCTTTAGAAGGATGAGGTAATGCGCAAAAGTTTACATACTTGGTAATTATATCAACCACCACCATGATGACACTCTTTCCTTTAAACCTAGGTAAACATGTGATAAAATCCATTGAGAACTCCTCCCAACGATAACTTGGAATGACTAAAGGTTGTAACAAACCCGAGGTCTTAATTGTCACAACTTTATTTTGTTGGCAAACCAAACATTCTGCCACAAACATCTGAATATCATATTTAAGGCCATCCCAAAAAGTTCCTTCATGATCCTATGGTAAGTTTTTAAAAATCCTTAGTGCCCCCCTAAATGGGATGTGTGCAATTCCAAAAGATTATTTAGCTTGAGTTGGGAATTCATACAAATATATAAGTGATCTTTGTACCATAATGAATCGTTTTCTAGCTAAATGTATCAAATGTACTAGGATCTTGTTGCAAATTTTGAATGAGTGTTCACACGTCTTCATCATTATTCCATTCCTCCCTTGCTTAGGTTATCCAATTAGGCTGGAAAATATAAATGGAAAAAATAAATGCTTCCACATCCTTATCCTTTCTTGAGAGTGCATCTACAACAACATTTTTCTTCCCTTTTTTGTATATGATTTCAAATTCATAACCCAACATCTTTGTGACCCATTTTTACTGCTCTTCTGAATATAATATTTTTCGCAAAAAGTATTTAAGACTATCATGATATGTTTTTACCTTGAAGTTTCTTCCCATTAGGTAAGGTCGCCATTTCTTTAGTGCATGTAGTATTGCCAAGATTCTCTTCTCATAAATAGCTTTGTGTAAATACTTTCCTGTTATTGGATGACTTTCAAAAGAAATGGATCTTCCTTCTTGAATTAAAACCACACCAATTCCATTTCTCGAGGCATCACATTCCACAACTAATGTTTTTGTTGCTAGAAAATTATATATTACATAGCAATGAAACACATAAAATATTACATAAATATAAACACAGAAAACGCATAAAACAAGAGAGACACAGATATATATGGTTCACCCAGTTTCGGCTATGTCCACGGAGAAACAGCCAGTCCTTGCTTCTATATTCTCTAGCAAACTAAAGAGATACAACCTACAACAGATCCGTTGTAATTCCCTCTTCGCTCTTAATCTCCCCTCTCTTCCTCACTCAGGACACTGATCTACATAGATGTAATACAATTCCCTCATATATAGAGAGGGGTTTCCTTCTAGGGAAAAAAACCCTAAATTAAAAACAACATCTACCATCAGATCTCTTCCTAATGAACAACCCAAATTGACTACGAAATTACAACATTTTATAAGGAAATTTTACATATATTCTCAGCTTCGGGGGCACTACCCCCAATCCTCCCGCTGGGGTGGGGGGCGTTCCCAAAGGTCACAGCCAACCCCCTAGACCACCCCTACAGTGAATATTTTATGGGAAGTGTTGCCGCCCCATTATGAACTGGGGTCCAATGCGGCGATACCTTTGAATATAGAAGATAATCAAGCTCCACACCCAACAATATCCCTCTTTGAGACTCATTATAGCAACTCCACCGCTGCTTCATTCGCTGGACAGTGACTCCACTTTGGACCTGGCTATTTCTCATCTTCTTCATCATACTTGAAGACCAACTGAAACTGAGAAAATTCTCAATTTCTCCCTAGCTACAAGTTTTGTTAACATATCTGCACAATTTTGGCTTGTGTGTATCTTTTCCAACTTCAACTATCCATGTTCCAATGCTGACCATATGAAATGGTACTTGAGCTATATATATTTAGCCTTGGAATGAAATGCAAAGTTATTTGCAAGATGTATGGAACTCTAGCTGTCACTGTATAACTTTCCCAACTTTTGCTTCTTACCCAATTCACCCAGAAACCTTTGTAACCAAATCATTTCTTTACTAGCCTCTGTAGCAGCAACATACTCTACTTCTATTTTTGAGAGTGCAACAACACTTTGCATTTTTGAGACCTAGATGATATTTGTTCCACCTATAGTAAACACATAACTTGTTGTGCTCCTATTATCTCTATCACCTACCATATCTGCATCAACATATCCCTATAGAGCAATGTTTGAACCACCAAATCATAATGCTTAATTTGTGGTACCTCTCAAATACGTGAGAATCCACTTCACCGCCATCCAATGTTCTTTTCCTGGATTGTTCATGTACCTACTTACAACTCCCACTGCATGTGCAATATTAGGCCTTGTGCAGACCATTGCATACATTAATCTTCCAACTGCTAATGCATATGGAAATTTAGACATATGAGCCATTTCTTCCCGAGTCTTGGGACATTCCTCCTTACTTAATTTGAAATGGGTAGCCAAAGGTATACTAACTAGTTTTTCATTCTGCATATTAAACCTTTTCAACACCTTTTGTATGTACTCACTTTGAGACAATGTTAATTTGTGATTCTTCCTGTCTCTAGTTATTCTCATACCAAGGATTTATTTTGCACCACCCAAATCCTTCATTACAAATGAGTTTGCCAATTTTATTTTGAGCAGATTTATTTCCTACATATTAGAACTTGCAACAAGCATGTCATCTACATACAAGAACATTATAATATAGTTGCCATCATTTTTCCTTTTGAGATGAACACAATGATCAGAGTGACATCTAGTATAAGCTTGTTCAGACATAAACCTATCAAATTTTAGATACCACTACCTTGGAGCATGTTTTAAGCCATACAAGCTCTTATTCAACCTGCACACTAGTTTCTCCTTCCCTTTTACCTCATATCCTTGTGGCTTCTGCATATATATCTCTTCCTCCAAATCCCCATGGAGAAAGGTTGTATTTACATCTAACTTCTCAAGATGCAAATATTCAACTACTACTAGACTTAAAATAGTTCTAATTGAAGTCATTTTAACAATAGGAGAAAATATCTCATCAAAGTCTATACCCTTTTTCTATGCAAACCCTTTCACCACAATTCTAGCTTTGTACCTTTTTCTACATCCATCTTCTTCCTTCAACTTGTAAACCCATTAATTTTGCAATGTTGTTTTACTTGCAGGCAACCTGACTAAGTCCCAAGTCTAGTTATGTGCTAAGGAGTCCATCTCTTCTTTCATGGCTTGTTCCCACTTCTTCCTAGTTTCTACCTATACTACTTCTTCATAACATTATGGTTCACCATAATCAGTCAACAATACATAATGTAATGAAGGAGAATATCGTTCAGGGGGTCTACTTATCCTGGTAGATCTTCTAACTTCACTTTCAGGTGTTTGAGGTGCTTATTGCTATTGTGGTTGTTGTTCTGGCTGTTGATCATTATGTTTTTTAGGCACCATCACTTTTCCTGTGATCTTGTCAAGTACTGTGTATTGTCTATTTTCTTTTTCCTATTTCTTTACCTGTAGCTGATCCTTATACAGAACCTTTTCATTGAATATGACATCTCTGCTCCTAATGATTTTGTGTTTTTCATAATCATAAAAGCAATAACCAAAATCATTAACACCATATCCAATAAGGGTACATTTCTTTGATTTTGCCTCAAGCTTTGCTCTATTTTCTTTATTAATGTGGACAAAGGCTTCACAACCAAAAGTCTTTAAAAAATAGTAGTTTACCTTTTTAATTCTCCATGCCTCCTCTGGAATACCGCCATCCAAGGAACTTGAAGGCCCTTTGTTTATTAGATAAACAACATTATCTACAACATCTGCCCAAAATTGCAAAGGCAATATTGCATGTAATCTCATGCACCTTGCATGCAATCTCATGCACCTTGTATGCTCCACGATTGACTTGTTCATCCTTTCTGACACACCATTTTCTTGTGGTGTTCCTGGAACTGTCTTCTCTCTATGAATTCCATTCTCTGAACAGTACTTGTCAAACTCTTTGCTGCAATATTCACATCCATTGTCTGACTTGAGACACTTCAACCTTTTTCCTATCTCATTTTCAACCAAAGATTTCCATTTCTTGAAAGTATCAAATACATTAGATTTATTTTGAATACAATAAATCCATGTTCTTTTGGTTGCATCATCAATAAAATTAACATAATAATGAGAGGCACCAAGAGATAACACCTGAGCAGGTCCCCATACATCTGTATGCACAAGCTCTAATTTTTCGCTCTTCTTTTCTTTCCTAACTCTAAGGAATCTAACTCTCTTCTATTTTCCATAAACACAATTTTCACATAATTTTACATCAACATGCTTCAAACCTGGCAACAAATTTCTTGAGTGAAGAACTTGCATCCCCTTCTCACTCATGTGCCCAAGCCTATGATGCCACAATGTTGTATCTTCTCCTGTAGTTGTTAAAACATTAGAAAAATTAGAAATACCATAGCATAAATACAATGTACCAACCATTCCTCCTTTCACTATTACCAAGGATCCTTTATTGACCTTCTAGGTTTTATCTTTGAAAGTAGTTACACAACCTTCACCTACCAACTACCTTGTTGAAATCAGATTTTTCTTCAGATTTGGAATATGCCTTACCTCCTTCAATAGCCACTGATTTCCATTTTTTTGTTTTATGAAAACTATACCCATTCCAATGATTTTACAAGGTTTATCATCACCTAATCGAACCTGTCCAAAATCTCCTTGAACATAATCATAAAAATGTTTCCTATCGGGTGTGGCATGGAATGAGGCCCCTAAATCTACCACCCAGGCATCAATAATATTTTCTAATGAAAGAATCAAAGCATCTTGCAACACGTCACCTGTTACATTCGCTTCATGATTAGTTTCTTGTTGCACATCTCCTTCTTTTCCCTTTCGAGATTTGCATTGTTTCTTCAGGTGTCCTTTCTTCTTGCATTTCCAACACACTATCCCTGATCTAGACTTGGGTCTATCTTTTCTTTACTTACTGCGATATCCAGGGCTCTTTCCTCTTTCAATTTTTATTCCTCTACTCTCTGCAGTCAAAGCATTAGCTGATATCATACTCGATCTTTTTCGTCGCATTTCCTTGCTAAGGATTGCATCAACAACATCATCAAACTTTAAAGTACTAGATCCGAAGACAGAGTTACTAATGGCCATAACTAAACCATTCCAACTTTCTGACAATGAGCATAGAAATAACAGAGCCTTAACTTCATCATCAAAAGTTACCCCTACAGAACTTAACTGACTCGTAACTGTATTAAACTCATTTAAATGATTAGCAATAAATCCACCTTATGACATCTTCATATTAAATAAATGCTTCATAAGAAATACCTTATTTGAGTCCGAGAGTTTTTCATATAGTTTGGCCAATGTGGACATTAAACCTTCTGTTGTCATTTCCTTTGTATTAAATGCTATTGATGCTACTAGGCACAACGTTATTGTTCCAAGTGATTTTTTGTTGAGAATATCCCTTCTATGTGTGTCATATTCGTCGGCTTCTTTGTCTTTCCGCTTAATTGTTGGTATAGATCTCTCTAGTACAAATAATCTTCCATATGCGTCTTCCACAGATGGTAGTTTTGGCCGTTAAATTTTTCGACCCTAAACCTACCATCTTTTGCCATTGCTCCCACTCGAACCAGGAACCCTTCTCTCCTATGAGTTTATTAGCCAAAAAGACCTTTGGCTTTGATACCAGTTGTTAGAAAATTATATATTATAGAGCAATGGAACACATAAAATATTGCAAAAATATAAAAATAGAAAATGCATAAAACAAGAGAGACACAGATTTGCATGGTTCACCAAGTTTGGGCTACGTCCACAGAGAAACAACCAGTCCTTACTTTTATATTATCTAGCAAATTGAAGAGATACAACTTACAACAAATATGTTGTAATTCCCTCTTTTCTTTCAATCTCCTCTCTCTTCCACACTCAGGATATTGATCTACATAGACACAATATAATTCCCTCATATATACTGAGGGGTTGCCTTCTAGGGAAAAATTCCCCAAATTAAAAATAACTTCTATTGTCAGACCTCCTCCTAATGAACAACCCAAATTGAATACGAAATTACAACATTTTATAAGGAAATTTTACATCTACTCTTAGCTTCAGAGGCACTGCCCCTGATCCCCCTGTCGGTGGAGGGGGTGGGGGGCTACCAAAGGTTACAGTTGTCCCCCTGGACCCCCCTGTAGCGAATATTTTACGGGCGGTGTTGCTGCCCCATTATGAATTGGGGTCCAATTTAGTGATACCTTTGAATATATAAGATAATCAGGCTCCACACCCAACATTTGTGAAGTTTGGCATAGCTAAGACCGATGTTTTGCATAATACCTCTTTCAGATGTTTAAAGGCATTAGTTGTTTCAAGAGTCCATGAATATTCATCTTTCTTTAGTAATGTTTTTAGAGGTGTTTTTATTTTCCCATAATTCTTAAAAAAAAATTAATAATACCATGTCAACCCAAGAAATCCTCAAAGATGATTTATGGTTGTGGGATTTTCCATTCCTTAATTTATTAAATTTTGTTAGGGTCTACCTTAACACCCTCATGAGATACAATATGACCCAAATATTCCACCTCCTGTACTCCAAAGAAACATTTGGAGGTTTTTGTGTATAATTGCTTCTCCTCCAATAGTTTGAGCACCATGTCAACATGTTGAAAATGATCCTTCCAATAGTTGTTGTAGGTTAGTATATCATAAAAAAATACTAACAAAATTTTTCTAAGGGTTTGAAAATGAAATTCATCAAACCTTGAAATGTGTAAGGGACATTAGTTAAGCCAAAAGGCATGACCAAAAATACATAATGACCCTCATGAGTTCTCAATGTTGTTTTCAAAATGGCTTCAATCTTAATTCTAGTTTGATGATATCTTGAATGACGATCTAACTTGGTGAAGTAAATTTCTCCATGTAATTCATCCAACAATTCATCAATGACAATAATGGGAAATTTATCTTTAATAATGAGTTTGTTGAGCTCCCTATAATCATATATTCCATGATGCATCCTTCTTGTGCACCAATGCTACTGGAGTAGAGAAGGAACCTTTTTTAGGTTGAATTATACCAGCCTCTAGCATTTCTGCCACCACACATTCAATTTCACTCTTTTGGGCATCGGGACATCTATAAGGTCATGTTAGAAAATTATATATTACAGAGCAATGGAACACATAAAATATTGCAGAAGTATAAACACAGAAAACACATAAAACAAGAGAGACACAGATATATGTGGTTCACCCAGTTTGGGCTACGTCCATGGAGAAACAACCAATCCTTATTTTTATATTATCCAACAAACTAAAGAGATACAACCTACAACAGATCCACTGTAATTCCCTCCTCACTCTTCCTCACTCAGAATGTAGATATACATAGATGCAATGCAATTCCCTCATATACAACGAGGGGTTTCCTTCTAGGGAAAATAACCCTAAATTAAACATAACTTCTATCGTCAGACCTTCACCTAATGGACGATCCAGATTGACTATGAAATTACTACATTTTACAAGGCAATTTTACATCTATTCTTAGCTTCGGGGGTGCTTCTCCCGATCCCCCCGCCAGGGGGGGATCCCAAAAGGTCACAACCACCCCCCCTAGACTCCCCTACATCGAATATTTTATAGGTGGTGTTGCCACCCCATTTCGAACTAGGGTCCAATGCGACAATACATTTGCATACAGAAGATAATCAGGCTCCACACCTAACAGGTCGGATGTTTGGAGGAACACTTCCTGGAATCAAATGAATAGCACGATCCTAATTATGAATAGGTGGGAGGATTTTGGGAGTCTCAAACACCTTGGAATGATTTTCCAAGGCTTTTTGGAGATTTAGAGAAATAGATCATTTCTATGTTTGAACCTCTAGTGAGAAAAATTGTGTAATTACGCCCCATTGTTATTTCTTTAGAAACTTCTTCATGCAATTAGAGATGATTATATTTCTTGGTTTCCCTGCGATACACCTTAATTAAACTTCCTTTCCCTCCCAAAAAAAAATCAATAAAAATTATTCAACATTAGAAGCTATCATCACCAAAGATTGTAACCATTGCAATCCTAGTACAACATTAGAAACACCCATTGGAAAGGAAAGCATTGGACTATTCAATACATATTCTCCCATGTTCAACTTGATATTTTGGCACTTTCTAGAGCAATTTATAGTTCCACCATTTGCAACCATCACTTAACACTCTAGTGTTGGATATATGAAGCAACTCAATTCCCTGGATATCTTACAGTGAATAAAATTATGGGTACTACTTGAATCAATCAGAACTATTGCCTTTTTCTTCTTGATATATCCTTCTATATTAAGAGTTTGAGGATTGGTAATTCCTACCAATGCATTACAAGATATGGTTAGATTCATTTCTTCTTTCTTCAGGTTTGTTTCCTGGTGTATATCTTCCTCTTTTGATGTTTCTGATTCCCTTCTTCCTCCTCTTCACAATCTATGTAGAATAATTTCTTCTTAGAAAACATATGACCTTTAGTGTATTTTCTATCAAAACTATAACAAATCCCTTTGGATCCTTTTTCCTTGAATTGTTGTGGTGTCAACCTTGTAGGTTGTGGAATACTAGGAGAAACAACACTTCCATCTTTATAGTTGTGAGTGGTAGACTTCCTTGTTGCCATAATTTTTCATTCAACTTTTCTTGCCACCCAGAATTCCTTCTCTAATGAATCAGGTTCCTAAAGATGAACCTCATGTTGGATATTATCATTTAAAGTCCTTATGAAGACATTAATCCTATGCTCCTCTAGAATATAGGTTAACCTAATATTCAAGTTTTGGAAGTCTTCAATGTACTCCTCCATTGAACCCGTTTGTTTGAGATTTATCGATTGGCTAAAGAAAGACTTTCTCTTTGTATATATATAATGTGCTATCATTTACTCCATAAAAATTCATCATGTAACAAGTGGTTTATGAGAACAAATCCATCTATACCATACAAAGTGATTGGGTTCTAAATATAAATATGTAATACATACCTTTTGTGAGGGTTGAACATCATGTATATCAAAATATTTCTCCATCTGTAGTATCCATGTTACTGGGTCCTTACCATCAAACTTACTCATATCTATATTTGGAATGTGGTGGTTCTTAAACCTCACATTGGAGTCTCTATAATCATAATTCATATTCCTTTTGTCCTCATCGTGATTTTCATGGATTACGTTATCACCACTAGGAAGACTTTCTTGCAATAGCTTTGTCAAACCTTCCAAATTGACATTCATCGCATTCATGTCTACTTTAAAAACCTCCATGTCTTCTTTTATATCATCCATGTCATATTTGGTTTCTCTTTGTGAGATAAAAAATTGTTGGACTTGGTCCTCTTCATCTGTCATAGTAGAGATTTATGAGGGATTAATGGGTGCATAATTATTTAGTTTGGGAGGAATTTTAGAACCAAATATTGATACATATGATTCAATATTCCCTTTGAATTACTTACTAATTTGGAAACAAAAGTTATGAAAAAATAAAAAATACAACTTTTTATTTATTTTTAGGAAATCAATATTGCAATTGTTGTATCTTTGTAATTTCATATCTTCGAGATCTAAATTTTTTTTCTCTGGTATCTCTTTGAGTCTTCTTTCCAACCCCACAAGTAAGACCAAGATTGGATTATTCAAGAAATAGTTATGCCAAATCTCCAACGATGGCCTGATTAGTGAATGGTTCAGTAGAGAGAACTTGTATGGAATGCCATTTGTCATTGTTTTGACCTTTATCCCTGAAAATGATACACGAAAAAGTATAGTCCATGAAATTTTAGCTAACTTTAATGAAATTTAAATTTGATTCTCAGAGAGAAATTTATGATGATTTTCCCTAGGTGACCTATTTGAGATTGAATTCTAGAGCTAGCAAAAACCCTAAATTCCTTAGATCATATCTCCAAAAATTTAGTGAATCAAGATCTGAAATTTGTACATGAATTTCACCAATATCTCGGCTCTACGTGGTTGTAATTTCAACTTTTGAATCCTCTAAGAAAAAAATTATAGTGAAAGTTCCAAGATGTCTTGTTTAAAGAAGCGAAGCCCTATAATTTAGAGCTCTGAAACCAAATGTTATGCAACCAACTCACAAAATATAAGAAAATATAGATCAAAGACTTAAAAATAACCTATTTGAGGTGGAAACCTCCTTTGCATTACATAAATAAACAATTCTTTGATGATACAAATGATAATACCTCCTTAGTATATATATATATATATATGAGTCTAAGGGGCCATAATATAATCAGATTCTACATAACAATGATAATGTAAGGACACAACAATAGCAACAACGGGCTTCTATGGGGAACACCAATAACAACATGGGGGGTACATGGGCATAACAATAACAATAACAATAAGGGGAATACACTAGTATTATAGGAACCTAGCATACAGACTCCATTATGGATCATTTCTGATATATTTTTATGATTTTGATTTTCATGGTTACTGTCATATGTATTATTTTCATGACCTCTAGTACAATATTATTGAGTTGTATCTTTTTGACATGTATCATTATGAATTATATAATTTGTACATGACGTATCATATTGAATTATATCATTTTGTCTTACATAATTTATCATTTTTATTTATATCATTATGTACATGATGTACCATTTTGACTTGTGTCTATTGTTGGACATGTATCATTTTCACATGTTATTGATCTACTAGTGTATGTGAATTTCACTTGTTTTAGTTATATATGATGATGATCTTATCAGTATTGACTTGTCAATTTTTATATATTGAAAGTGGTTGATGATCTGAATGCATATTTCTTAGGTATAATGGTTTTTATTTACTTATCATGAGGGATGTTGTCAAATTCACTTAAATTATATATATTTGACTCACTTGGTTTAATTATAGATGATGATCATGTTACAATAATTATTTTGTTATTTTATATATACTGGATGTTGTAGATTATATTCTGATGGAGATTCAATAAGTATACAGATGTTTTTAATTTGCATGTATGTCTGTTTCCCTAAAAATTCTTAATAAATACTATCCTATAAAATATTTTAAACACGTTCATATGACTTACTGTACAATCAGATAACCTATTTAAGGGACATGATATATTTAACCAATAAAATTGAAATAAAACACATTAATTTAATTATTTGCAAAAGAATAATCATTTTTGGAAGAAAAAAAAGAAGCAACAATGGAAGCCAAAATGGAAGCTACACTAGAAGAAAAACGACAAGAAAAAAGGGAAGAAAAAATAGAAACAAAGCAAAAAGCAAAAATGGAAGCAAAACAAGAAGAAAAACTAGAAGCCAATTTAGAATCCAAATTGGATGCAAATCTTGGTGCTAAACCTAGTGTTATTCTTGACAGTTGGAACCATAAAAAATAAGGAACAATGGAAGCCACACTAGAAACAAAACTAGAAGTGAATTGAGAAGAAAAAGTAGATGTAAAACTAGAAGCCAAATTGGAAGAATATCTTGGCGCTATTTCTGGTGCTATTCCTTGTTCTATCCCTGGTTCTGTTTCTAACACTATTCCTGACGCTATTCCTAATGTTATGCTTGGAGCTATTTCTGGTGCAATTTCTAACACTATTTCCGCCACAATTCCCAAAACTATTTCTAGTGCAACTCCCAACACTATTTTTGGCACTATTTCTAGCATTATTTTTCTGGGACTATTCCAGGTGATATTTCTAGCATTATTTTTGGTGCTATGATAAACATTTCTAATTGCACCCATTTTTGAGCTGAAAAAGGTGTTTAATTTGTGAAATGAAATACACTAAATTCCAATGTTATTTTAGGCATTATTTTCCTTTTTTATTGTATTATGTAGTTATTGGAAGAGTAACTAGTTGGACGAGTAGACAAACTCATATGTATGGTATGACTCCTAGGAAAGCTAAACCCCACTTTGAGATAATGACTCAAACATGTACCATATTCAAGCACAATGCTTTTTACACTAACATTTTGACAACTAACAGAAATATATGATTCTCATAGACTTTTCTATTTTTAGTCTCCTTCATGGTTTAATGAGAACGAAAGAGAAGAAAAGTATGCTCAATAGGTTCATTATTCTTGAGTTTTAACGAGGTTGAAAAAGAGATAAAATTACACTCATACCCTTCTCATGGTTTAACAAGCTTGAGAATGCAAAAGAGATCACTCATCGACTTTTATCCTAATTAACATCTAGGAAGAGACAGAAATAACTCAACATTTTAATATCAATGTTACGAGCATGAAAATATGGGAAAAATAAGCTCAGGTTTCTCATAGGTTTAATGAGTCATGAAAATAAGACCAAAATGGACTTGACATTTTCATATATATTTAATGAGCATGAAAATATAGCAAAAGGAGCTCAGGGTTTTTATTTTTTAACAAGCATAAAAATAAGGCCAAATAGAAGCTTTTCCTCAACAATCGAATGGTATAAGGGTAGCAACCACTTTCAGTACGATGGAAGCACTCAAAGGATAAGGAAGGAGAGAGGCTCACAAATAACCCCATTCATCACAATAGTCCCTCTAGGAAAGGATAAAACACCAAGTGAAAGTGAAGGGTGGGCCAAGTAGAGGATGATAACGGTGATAAAATGAAACCAAGGTTCATTGTGCAAAAGTAGGCTAATAAAATAAAGTGGTCACGAGGGATAAAATGAAAAATCATCCTCGGGTAAGGCTAGAAGGTGACAAAGAAGAGTAGATGAAGCTGAAATTCTAAGTCATGGTGGGTCTAAAGGAGGAATTCTAAAAGAGGAGAAAATCGATACTACATGGACACAAACACAAAAAATGGGTAATCTAGGGCAACCATGATTAGGTAGGTCCTACTACCAAGTTACGATGTGCATAAAAGAGAGAGGCTAATGTTGCAACTTGATGGGGTCATACCTAAGGCATAATGATGGTAGTAATGATCAATAATGCAATGAAGGAAATGATATGTGACTTACCCCTACATGCCACTTTAGAAAAATGTACCTCAATCCCATTGTTATAATGGGATCAACAAAATAATACTTTGAGAAGAAGATTAATAAAGACCTCCAACACTCCTACAAAAGTTATCTTTAGTAAAGTGATAACATTAAAACACCTAAAAGCCCTAAAAATAATTAAAAAGGGGAATATTCTCATTTGATACCCGAAATTTATATAAAGTAAAGGCCAAACCTCCTCATTTTTCATTGTGATATGTTTGAAGTGAAGAGAAACAGATGAGGAGAGAGTTATCCCCAATTTTTCTACAAGGAGGGAAAGGAGTTTATAAGAGATTCCAAAAAGAATTCAACAAAGAATCTAGCTAGATAAGAGATGGTCAAAACCCTTAAAGCTTGAATCTTGTTCTGGTATTCCTCCGGTTTCATGTTTTGGGAATATGAATGTGTAAAAATCACCTAGTTTGCATCATCATGGGGATGCCATGGATAACCAACGAATATAAGAAATTGTTGTAGGGTTGTGGCCTAGCATCACGCGATGATTTTCACTATGTTGCCACAACAACCCAAAGAAGTTAATGTAGGATTATAAAATTTCAGTTTTTGCCAAAACGTTTCCCTTCAAGAGAGGGCTTGCACATGTTTTGTTGTGAAAAGATTGTATGCCTGACCAAAATAATAAGAAATGTGTCTTGTGGATGTAGGGAAAACTGTGATTGAGTGGAGGGAAAGGGAAAAATTTGAGGATGAGATCAAAGAAATAACTCAAGCTCCAATACTATAGGCTTTGAGAGATTGTGGCTTACTGAATATTTTCAAGATTCATAGTATAAATGGCCAAGATAGATTATTATAATGATTGATTGACTGGTGGGATATAGCCAATGAGTATTTTGTGGTTGGGACAGAGATCCTCAAGGTGGAGGATATTTATTTTTTGATAAGGTTATCAAGACGTGGGCCTTGACATCTTTTAATCAAATACCTCACACACAAATGACTCACGAAAACCATCAACACAAAATTAAAACAAAAAAGAAAAAGCATCACACTCATACCTATTTACACTATGTACACGACACCATGAAAAAATACTATGCATATTATCCTTTGAGATAGATTCCATTATGTGTCTCCAAGAGTGGATTCTCGTCATAATTAACTAACTCATATGCATGTTTTTCAAGAACACATTTAACAATGTAGGGCCCATACCATGTGGGCTTGAGTTTTCCTACTCCTAACTTGTCATGGCCTTGATCATAAACTAAAACTAGATCATCCTCTAAAAAGACACGAGGTGGAAAGAAATTATCATATAGGGCCTTAACACATTTATTGTGAGTTTTGTTAGTGATCTCAATGGAAAGGCATTGTTCGTCGAGACGATCTAGACATAACAAAAATTCTTCCTGAAAGTGTCATCGAGCAATTCAATAGTTAGTTGTAAGGAGGTAATTTCACATCTGCTCCATAAACCTGTTCGAAGGGAGTGAGGTTTGTAGCATACTTGACCAAGGTGTGATATGACCAAAGTGCAGAAAAGAGCATAATGTTCCAGTTTCAATTATGGTTTCCTACCATCCAATGTGACATAGTTATTAAGACTTGATTAATGACCTCTACTTGTCCATTAGTCTAAGGATAATAGGGGATTAGGTGTTCATGAAAAATCCCGAACTTGGGAGCTAATTCTTGAATCATATGGCTTTGAAAATGTCCACCATGATCAGTTACAATTTGTTAAGGCACACCAACCTGGAAATGATGTGGTTAAAAGGAGATAAGGCAGTTGTGGCACCAGCATTGGAAAAAGTAGGCATAGCCTCATCCCACTTAGTGAAGTAGTTAACAACGATGATGATGTGGTGATGACTATGTGATAAGGGTGGGTTCCATTGCATAAAGTCAATGGCTCACTGAGCAAAAGGGCCAACGACTGTGACAGGGTGTGTAGGAGCAAGGTGGTGTTGTGGCCAAAACCCCCCAATATATTTTCAAAAAGATATTGGGACCATCCATTTAACTTGGTTAAAGCCATTTACATTTTATTCTTTACTTGCATTAGGTTTTTGTTTATTTGTTGTGCTTTTACCCTCTCTTTGCTCTCTTATTAGGTCACTACTTCACGGTCTTTTCTTAAGGGGTTTTGTTTTTGGTTGACACATTACCTTGCATCTTAAATTGAGCTTCACATGTGGTTTACCTCTTTCACTTCGGTCGTCGCACACCTACATTAAAAAACAAGTAAATATAAATGGTAAACCATATATGATTAAAAACATATTGTAATAATGCATATACATTGTAAATATGTTAAACATAATATGACACCTCTATCTATATATATAAATAAATAAAAACAAAAATGTTAAGTAATAATGTTAATATTTAAACTTTATTGCTATACATTATATTGTATATATTAATATGTATTAGTTATATTTTATATATTAATATGTATTAAATAAATCGTATATATAAATAAAATTCATATTAGCAAAACATCATAACATCAAAACATGTGTTACATAAAATTTATGACCTATTTATAAAATGTAATACATATTTTAAAATGTAAATAAGATACATATGGTATATGTATATTCAAACATATATGTTTTAATAAATGCAAATCACTTTCACATATCATAAAGTGAATGGAACCAAGTGTACTACGAAGGTTTACATGGCCCTGCCAAGCGAAATAATAACACTTCTCCGCAAAAATTGGCTTTGTCATTCTCATTTTGTGATAAGTATGAAAGTCACCTTGTAAATAAAACTAAACTTACCTCATTATAGTTCCTTTTTAAGGGAATTTCATTAATTCGTGCAAACCATGTGAGAATTCCACCCTACTTTAATTTAACAACATATGCCACAATATAACATAGTTTGTTAATATTGTGTAGTGAATATGGGATTCCACCAACCAAAGGCCGCACCACATAATTTCGTATGATTATTTATTAGTCAAATTAATATGTGATCTGCATCAAGTTATCGATCACTTAACGAGTTTCTTAGGCAATGAGTATTTTCTGTTGAGATAATTTCGGTTTTAGTTTTCCACAATTTTTATGAACATAAATATATTAAATATATTCGATTTGGATAAGGGAAAGTGTATTTTTGAATTGAAACCCACATTTTCACAAAAGGACAAGTCGATCGAAAAGAGAAATTGGACACCCATGGATAGCTATAAATACAAATCAAGTGGCTCTCATTTCGACAACATCATGATTATTCTTATTTATTTGTTTGACTCAGACAAGTCTGAGGCGCTTCGCGAATATTGGTTTGTACATGTCCAAAATTGCAGGTTCCAAAGTTCACATGTGAGATGTAGGGTTTTAATTACAAGCCATAGGGATGCTACAGGGTATTTTCATTCACAATCAGAGGCACAGAGGCTCATGTGTGCAATTGGATGGCTTCAATCGCATGCACATACACTATGTGTGTGCAGTTAGAAGCTAAGGTTTTATTTTTCAGTAGACCACAATCGACTACAAAATTCGATAGTTGACTGCAAACAGGGACAGTTGACTGCAAGATTCTGAATCACAATTTTTGTTATTAGCATTACTGTGTTCATCTCTTGGATGTTGTTTACTTGATTTTTCTGGATAGTTTTATGGTTGAAGATATGGATCATTGAACTCTCTCTTGGCTGAAGCATTCAATGACAATCTAATAAGAGGAAGAATTTGAAAGGGTTTTTCCTCACGTGGGGTTTTTCCCTTGTCTCCGACCAATCCTGGTGTCTCTATGTGTGAATAATTTTCTTTTGTTGTTCTTTATGTTTCACTACATTGATGTTGATATTGTTCTTTCTATATAATTGCATATGTTTTTGAATAATGATAAGATGTTGTGGGGTGAATTCAATATATAAATAATGAAATGCAATTATCAAAGCAAAGAACAATATATCCCTAAGAAAATTAACCATTTTGAACTGCCCATGAACGAGGAAGAGATGCCAAATCCGCACCCTAGATTTGACCCCCTCAATTCCATATCCATGTCGATGTCTAATAATAATTATTGATTACATTTTGTAGATTCCCAGTTTTATAAAACTCTTTTTATTTATTTATTTTTCAGGTGCGAGGCACAAGGGATTCAACCTAGATTTCTTTTAGAATTTCAACGGATTTTTTGGCGCAATTACTTTGAAGCTACAACCCAAAATACCCACATCCTTTCAAACACCAAGCATGTAGATTTAGACAACCATAATCGATCCCATTGTGCCCTGCAAACTAATATTTGTAGCTATTAGGTATGAGTGAACATGTTTACCCGAGTTGACTCAACTTTTGGATTTAACAAATATCTTTTGCTTCCATAATGTAGCTATAATTGCAATTACTTTGAAACTGTTGTTAGGATATTCTGATACATAGGAATAGTTAAGTATAACTTGGTCTAGTATAGAGTTAGGTAAAGTGTGTTTCTTTACTATGTACATTTGTAACTTACAATCCGACGGTCACGATATGTAGTGATCCGACGGTTCATTCTCTCCTCGGTATTACCGACACTTAATCCGTGGCTTGACACCCGATTGGTCCATGAATTCTATTTAAAGCGCATGGAGGGTCATTTGTAGGTTAACCGTGCATGAGAGAAGCTTATGTAAATTTTCATTCTTTTATTAATAAATTGCCTGTAGTAGCCACGTTGGCGCAGGCCGTGGACTGTTTCCCTCTCTGAGGGTTTTAACCACGTCAAAATACTGGTGTATTGATCTGTGATCTGTTTGTGAGCGGTGTCCTTTTGGGTGTTCTATCTGAGGGAACTTCCCTCTGTATATTCCTACATGGTATCAGAGCTATTTGAGGGCCGCGTCCGTTGTTGATCCAAATCTGAAGCCGGTAGAACTGTATGCGACTGCCATCTCCTAGATATGCTGTTTCTGACTGCTGTCAGGCCGAGAGGACTGCTCTGTTGTGTTGGGAGCATCTGTTCCAGTGAGGAACCACTTTCGTTTCACGCGAAAAGGTTTTCGGTAGCCCTAGCTGCGTCATTTTTTAGATCTGGAGGTATACAGTGTTTATTTGCAGTTTATTGTTGTTTTCTCTCTGTTTATTTCGGTTTCGGTTTATTTAGCTATTTTTTTTACCGGATCTATACCTTTCATTTCTGCGTATGCTCTTTGCCCTGCGACTCTGTGCGATCTGGGCAAATCAGAAACAGAAAGGAAGAATTTTTCTCATGCGTATGCTCTTTTCCCTGCACCTTAGTGTGATCTCGGAAAATCAGAAACATTGAGGAAAATATTTAGTTTCCAGGTAAAGCTAACTTTAAGCCGTAAGGCTTGTTTTTTTTTTCATGTCTGTGTTGGGTTTTGTGTTTTTGTTTTGTAGGGAGAAAAAGAGCTTTCTCAAGCAAGCACGCAATCTAAAGCATCCGTGACTAAAAGAAAACAAAGCCCCCACGCCCCTCTTTCTCTCTCTCTCTCTATATATCTATCTTTTTGTATAACTCACTTGGTTCAAAGCTAATTTAAGAGAGTAGAGGTCTTGGGTTCAAATCTCCTTTTTGTTGAAAAAGGAGCGTTTTTTTTTCATTTCCGCACATTCCCGCTCTTTGCCGGTGCCTTCATCAGCTTTTTTTAAAAGGGTCATAACTTCTTCATCCGGAATCCGTTTTCAGAACCGTTTTTTTTGAACCAGCCTAATTTTTCGAGCTCCTTCCATTGGAACACTTAGTTTTAGCATATATAGCTTCAATTTCTTTCAAAATGGAATTTTCATGCCAAGTTATCCTTGACAGCACCAACTACTTCCAATGGTGGTCCTACATTGTGGATTTACTTAGAAGTAAAGGTCTTTATCGAATAGCCTCAGGCCAAGAAACCAAGCCAAAAGATGAAGAGAAAGCAGCCAAATGGGAAAATAGGCAAGATCAAGCACGTGGGTTGATAGGCATGTCTATCTTTCCTGATCTTAGATTTCATATTGCAGAACTTGATGCTCCTGATGAAGCCATGAAGCAGATTACTAAAGTGTTTGGAATAAAAAATGAACTTAGAGCCCATCAGCTTGAAAATGAGTTGCTTACATTAAACCCCAATGATTTTTCTTGCATTGAAGATTTCTTGTCCAAGTTCAAGACCATTAGACTTCTCTTAGAAGGTGTTAAAGTTAAGAAAGAAGATAGTGCCCTTATCTATTGCATTGTTACTAAGTTGGGACCAGCCTACTCTGTGTTTGTTTCCACCTTCCATTCTACAAGAGAAGCCTTCATTTCTCAAGGACATGATTACAAGCCCCCTTCCTTTGATGCTTTTTGTGATTCTTTAATAAGAGAACAAGAGAAACTCTTACACCTTGGTGTTCTTAATCTTGGAAACTCTTCTAAGAAAGCATTAATTGCCCAGTAGCAACCAAACTCAAAGAATCCTAAGAAGTCATATCCTAAAAAGAATGGTCCTAAACCAAACAAGGGTCCTAAGCAATTTCAGCCTCAAAATGAAAAATCATTTCACCAGAATGATAAGGCAAATAAAAACAAAGGCAAGAAGACTGATAGACATTGCAACTTTTGTAATCGAGATGGCCACTTAGAATCTAAATGCTTTAAGAAGATGGAAGCCTTGGAAGCAACAATGAAGAAGCATAACATCCATTTGGAGCACTCTTCAAACTCATCTTCAGGAATGGCACTTTCTGCATGTGGTTGTCAAGCATCTCGGTCTGGCTATGCATTAAATGTCTCTTCTTCCTCTCATTCTCATGAATGGCTCATTGATTCTGGAGCTTCTTATCACATGGCCAAAAATAAAGCCATGTTTTCTTCTTTAAATGATTGTAACACCAAAAATATATATGTTGGTGATAATAGATCTCTTAGTGTTGTAGGGACTGGAACTGTTCATATAGACAATGGTCAATTTAATGATGTATTATGTGTTCCAACCTTATTCTCCAACCTTCTATCTGTATATCAGATAACTCATTCAGGTGAAGGTAAAATCGTTGAATTTTCACCTCATGATGTTGTAATCAAGGACCTAAAGGATCCTAGTCAGATTTTAGCTACTGGCATTGCTGATGATTCCACAAGGTTGTATAAGTTTCACAACTTTGGGTCATCAAATCTTCCCTCAGTATTTGTTGCTCATAATGATGAAGTGAGCAAACTTTGGCATGAGCGATTTGGTCACTTAAACTATCGCTCCCTTTAGAATCTATGTAAGGAAAATATGTTGACAGGTCTTCCTATGGTATCTTGCAGAGATGGTGTTTGTTCCGGATGTGTACTCGGAAAACATCATCGGGACAGTTTTGAAAAACGTGCCTCTTGGCACGCCTCGGCCCCTTTACAGCTTGTGCATAGTGATTTATGTGGTCCACTTTCTGTTGTTTCCTTCTCTGGCTACAAATATTTCTTAACTTTCATTGATGATTTCTCCAGACGCACTTGGGTATATTTCTTAAAACTCAAGAGTGAAGTATTTAACATGTTCTTGGCTTTAAGGCCTTAGTTGAAAAACAATCTTGAACATCAAATTCTTAAGCTAAGATCAGATAATGGCGGAGAATATTTTAAAAACGACTTCATCAACTTTTGCACTGAGCATGGAATCCAAATGCAACATATTGTTCCATATACTCCACAACAAAATGGTGTAGCTGAAAGGAAGAATCGCACCTTAAAGGAAATGGCTAATTGTATGCTTCAATCTAAAGAACTTAGTCTTAACTATTGGGCAGAAGCAATTAACTGTGCAAATTACATACTAAATCGCACTCCTACTAAAGCTTTAAAGAACATCACTCCAGAAGAAGCATGGAGCTCTATCAAACCAGATGTGAGTCACTTTCATGTTTTTGGAAGTGAAGCATGGGCCCATATTCCAGATGAAAAACGTAAAGCTTTAGAACCAAAGAGTGAAAAATGTATCTTTGTTGGATATTCTGAAGATGTCAAAGCATATAGACTTATTCCATTTAAGTCCAAAAATGTTATAATTAGAAGAGATGTATAGTTTGATGAAAATAAATCGGCCTACGAGCCTAGTTTGGCGCATGTGCCACCTCTCTCTATCTCTTCTACCTTTGAACATATTTCTTCTTCAGATGATGAAAGTGAGGATGACAATCCTCCCCCACCTTCTCAGGATCATCCTTCAGCTCCTTCAGCTCCTTCACTTTCAAAATGGGTCCAAGCTACTCGAGATGCAGCAGGTGATCTTGCTGGTGATCCTACAGATCATCATCGTACCCGTTCTCAGATTGAAAGAGCCTGTTCTTTACTGGCTCAAGTGTCAGCAAATTATGATCCTGACACCTTTGCAGAAGCTTCAGACCATCAACATTGGGACACAGCTATGAATGAAGAATATCGTTCATTATTGGCAAATGATACATGGGATCTTGTTCCTCTACCAAAGGGGTGCAAACTTGTTAGATGCAAATGGGTTTACAGAACCAAGTATGGGCCAGATGGGAAAGTTGATAAACATAAAGCTCGGCTTGTTGCTAAGGGCTTTTCACAAGTTGAAGGCATTTATTATACTAAAACCTTTTCCCCCGTTGCCAAAATGAACTCTGTCCACCTTGTTCTTTCCCTTGCTGCCTCTTTCAAATGGGAAGTCCATCAAATGGATGTTAAATCCGCCTTCTTGCATGGGGACTCGCATGAAGAAATCTACATGGAACAACCTATTGGGTTTATACAAACAAACTTCAGCCTTGTATGTCGTCTTAAGAATTCCCTTTATGGTCTCAAGCAAGCTCCTCGGGCTTGGTATGCCAAAATGGATTGTTTTCTTTTAGAATCTGGCTTTTCTAGGTGTCATTTTGATAATACTGTCTTCACCAAGAAAGAGGGCAAGTCTCTTATCATTCTTGTTCTTTATGTTGATGATCTTATCCTCACTGGTAGTGATCCCAACCTTATTAACCATGTGAAGTCCAGCCTTAAAAAGAAGTTTGAAATGACAGACTTAGGACATTTACATTATTTTCTCGGTCTTCAAGTCTTGCAGTCCAAGGAAGGTATTTTCCTCTCCCAATCCAAGTATGCCTGTGATCTTTTACGCTTTTTTCACATGGAAGATTGTAAGCCAGCTCCTTCTCCCTTTCAGTCTGGAGTCAAACTTTCAGTCAATTGTACTTCCCCTGAAGTTGATGCTACCTTATATCGTCAACTTGTCGGTAAACTTTTGTATTTAACCCATACTCGTCCTGATCTTTCCTTTGTTGTTGGCCTTGTTGCTCGGTTTATGCAAACCCCACGTGAAAGTCATTGGAAAGCAGCTAAACGAATACTTCGTTATGTTCGAGGTACAGTTCAGTTTGGCATTTATTACAGTGCTGAAGCATCTCCTCTATTGGTTGGTTTCACTGATTCCGATTGGGCTGGTGACCCTGATGATCGGAAGTCTACTGCTGGTTATGTGTTCACGCTTGGTTCAAGACCTATTACATGGGCTTGCAAGAAACAAGCTTCCATTTCTCTTTCTTCAGTAGAAGCAGAGTATCGTGGTGCCGTAGAGGCTAGTAAGGAAGCCTTGTGGCTTCGTCAGATCTTATCAGAGTTTGGTTTTCAGCAGCAGCATCCGAGTACACTTTGGTGTGATAATCAAAGTGCCATTTAGCTTTGCAAAGATCCAGTTTAGCATCAGCGCAGCAAACACATTGAACTACACATGCACTTCATCAGAAAGCTCATTCATGACCATGTTCTTGAAGTGCAATATTGTTCAAGAGATGATCAAGTTGCAGACATCTTCACAAAGGCTCTCACAGAGGCGAAGTTCACTAAACTTTGATTTATGGTTGGAGTTCAGGAAGCTGTCACTAAGGGGGGATAGGCTCTAGTGCCTCCCTCCTTCTCCTATTGTGTCATATTTGTAAATCCTTCAATCCTATCCCAAGTTGTTCTAAGGGGGGATGTTAGGATATTCCGACACATAGGAATAGTTAAGTATAACTTGGTCTAGTATAGAGTTAGGTAAAGTGTGTTTCTTTACTATGTACATTTGTAACTTACAATCCGACGGTCACGATATGTAGTAATCCGACGGTTCATTCTCTCCTCGGTATTACCGACACTTGATCCGTGGCTTGACACCCGATTGGTCCATGAATTCTATTTAAAGCGCATGGTGGGTCATTTGTAGGTTAATCGTGCATGAGAGAAGCTGATGTAAATTTTCATTCTTTTATTAATAAATTGCCTATAGTAGCCATGTTGGCGCAGGCCGTGGACTGTTTCCCTCTCTGAGGGTTTTAACCACGTCAAAATACTGGTGTATTGATCTGTGATCTGTTTGTGAGCGGTGTCCTTTTGGTGTTCTGTCTGAGGAACTTACCCTGTAAATTCCTACATTTTTCACCTATGCAATATGATCATCATGATTGCCAGTGATGATCAAATCATCTACATACATAACAAGAATGACCAGATATTTTCCCTGTTGGCGCACATACAAAGTATCATCAGATTCACTTCGTTGAAAACCAACTTTCTTAAGGTATTCATCCATCTTTGCATACCAAGCTCGGGGAGCTTGTTTTAATCCATATAAAGCCTTGATCAATTTGCAGACTTTATGTTCTTGTCCTTCAACTTCAAAACTTGGTGATTGGGTCATATACACTTCCTCCTGTAAATCCCTGTTGAGAAAAGCACTTTTCACATCCATTTGATGAACTTTCCATCCTTTTTGAGTGGCCAATGCAAGTGTTAATCAGATGGTGTTCCATTTTGCTGTTGGAGCAAAAGTTTCTTCATAATCAATGCCTTCCTGCTACGCAAAACCCTTTGCAACAAGTCGTGGTTTATACTTTTCAAGTTCTCCCTTCTGATTATACTTAATTCTGTAAACCCATTTGCATCCTATGGGTTTAACATTTGCTGGACAATCAACAAGTTTCCAAGTGTTGTTATCAATTACTGCCTGATATTCTTCAACCATATCTTGTTGCCATTCTTTAAGTTTTACTACTTCTTTGTATGTGGAGGGTTTAGTAAAATCATTTGCAATTAAGGCAAAATTGCCTTCACTTCTATGTGCCCTTCGAGTTCCTGTTTTATTCTGCTCATCAGGCTTTACATATTTCAAAAGTTGAACTGCCCATTTTGGTAGTGGGTGCTCACTTGTTTGTGCTTCTGTAAAGTCTCCATCATTGTGAAGAGGATTAATATAAACTGATGTTCGTCTTTCAAGTGAAGAATGTGGAGAATCACTGTCAGAAGAACTGTTGCTGCTTGGAGATGTGGATGAACTGCTTGAAGACCCAGATGATGGTGTTGATGTAGATGGACTGGATGACTCATCTTCAGAGGAAGGAAAATCAAGTTCATACCAATTTGGTGAAGTTGGTTGACTTTGCTTTTTATCATTTCTTTTACTTCCTTTAGTTTCTAACTTGTGAAGAAGATTTTCGATTTCTTTAACACTTTTGCTCTCAGTTTCATCAAAAATGACATCCGTGCTTACAATGAATTTTCCATTGGTCAAAAGACGATACCCTTTCTTCTCATTAGAATAGCCAATCATTGTGCATTTTAAACTTCGTGAGTCAAGCTTAGTTCGTTTTTATTTCGGAACTAAGGCATAACAAACTGACCCAAAAACTCTAAGATGTTTAACTCGAGGTTTGAAGCCAAACCAAGCTTCATAAGGTGTGAGTCTGTCTAAAGAAGCAGTTGGAGATCTGTTTCTTAAGTAGATAGCTGTATGAATTGCTTCTGCCTAATATGTTGGACTTAACCTCTTGAAAGTTAACATGGATCTCGCCACTCCTAACAAAGTGCGATTCATTCTTTTGACTGCTCCATTTTGCTGTGGAGTGTAAACATTAGTAAGATGTCGTCTTATGCCATTTTCACTGCAATAAGTTTTCAATTCATTCGAAGTGAATTCTCCCCCATTATCTGTCCTGGGAGTACCTATCTTTTCTTTGACTTCATTTTCAACAAGTTGGCGAAAAATTTTAAACTTATCAAATGTTTCTGACTTGTTTTTCAAAAAGTAAACCCAAGTCATTCTGCTGAAATCATCGATGAATAGTAGGAAATATTTGCATCCACAAAAGGAAGTTTGTAGCGGTCCACAAACATCACTGTGAACTAGTTGTAGCCTCCTGTTTGCACGCCATGAACTTGTTGGAAAACTTTCTCGATTTTGTTTGCCATAAATGCAAGCTTCACATTTTGCATTTTCCCTTTTGAAAGTGGGAAGTCCTTTAACCATTCCTTGTTTCTGCAATTGAGAAATACTCTCAAAATTCAAATTTCCATATCTTACATGCCATAGTCTTATAGGTGAAATACCTGTAGTCACTGCCCCTGCAAAATCTGAATGCCTTGGAATAACTGTCCCTTTCATCCGTAACAGTTTTCCATCTTCATAACCTGTCATGACTGTTTTCAAGTTTTGTTTCACTGAATTAATATTGACTAAACCATCTTCCATAATCACCTGATGTCCTGCTTGTCGAATCGTGACTAAAGAGAGCAAAGTTTTCTTAAAACTGGGTACATACCATACATTGGAAATCATTTTTTCTCCAATGCCAGGGAGAAAAACTTTTACTATTCCTTTTCCATAAGGAGTATGTTTTGTATCATCAGCAAGAAAAATGGAATTAAGTTGGCAATCTTGAAAATTCCAGAAAAAATCACGTCGACAAGTCATGTGCTGAGTTGCCCCGGAATCCAAGATCCAGGCATCTTCATAGTCACTTCTAAGATGGGATGAAATTTGTGATGCTGGCGAGGAAGTAAAAACATATTCTGAGTTATCTTCATCTTGATCATTGGCAAATTGTGCTGAATGCAGCTGAAACTTGGGAATTTTATTAAGTGAAGTTCGACAATCTTTAGCATAATGGCCAACTTTGTTACATCTTCGACACACAATTTGACTTAAGTCTCTTCCTCTTCCTATAGATTGTCCTCTACCTCTTCTTTGAATTCTATGTTGCGATTGTTCTCTACCTTGATTATTATATCCTTGTCCTTGAAAATTGCCTCTTTCTTGATTGTATCCACTGTTTTGAAAATTATTTCTTCTGCCTCTGTTAAAATTGTTTCCTCTGCTTTGACTTTGACCTCGATTATGTGGTGCTTGATTTTGATTCCCTCTGCCTCTGCCTCGAGCACTGTCTGCTGATGACTTACTAGTGCTGGCCTCTGTGAGAAAAACATCTTCACCAAATTTCTTCTTCTTCCCAAAAGTTTTGTCATGTTGAGTCAACATTTCATAGAGTTCATCAAAATTTAGTTTTTCTAATTTCCCAGTTACTTGAAGAGCCTCCAAAAAATGCGTGTAGGAAGAAGGAAGTCCAACAATTACAATTGTGACCATAAAGCTATCATCAATTGCGGAAAAACCAGCATTAATAATTTATTGCCTAATATTCTTAAGTCTTGAGATATATTCAAGAACATCCCCACCTTCAGTTAATTTTTGTTGCAACAATTTTAATTGAAGATCAACTTTCTTTTATTCAGGCTGAGTATCAAAGAGTTCTTTAAAAGTTTTCAAGGCAGACCATGCATCTGTAGCATTTTCTATATGGACATACATTTCATCATTCACAAAAGATTTAATAAGAGCTAAGGCTTTAGCATTCTTGATTTCCCATTTTGCTAGTGCAGCTACATCTGTGGGTTTATTTGGCTTAACATCTCCATCACATATTCCCTGCCACAATTCATTGTAAATGAGAGTGCTTTCGATGAGTCGATGTCATGTTTTATAAGATTTTGTGCCTTCAAGTTTGTCAGAATTAGAAAACAAATTAATCAACTTAGACATTTTAGCATTGAAGCGTCGCACCAAGAATCAGAACAAAAATGACAAGATAGTCAACACAACACACCACGCAAAAAACACGATCTATCAGGGCTTGGCCTCGACCCTCGAATAGTCATCAAAACAGGAGAAAATTGACTAAGATTTGCACTTGGCTCTAGTCAGTTTCTCAAATTTTTACAAGGCAACTTTCAAAATTTGACTTTTTACAATGGTGCTTTTGCACAAAAGACATTACCCCCCCTCAAAGTAAAATTACTTTGAGTTACAATGTGATGATCCCAAAAAACTTTTTAAAAGCAAATTACCCAACACACCTTATCTCTCCAATTTACAAATAAAACGCCTTATTACTCCAAAAAATTTCAAAACATCACCCTTATTACTCCATTACAAGGCTTTAAAAAAAAATACTTTTAAAAGCTCACTCATCACTCTATTACAAAGCTTTAAAAAAATACTTTTATAAAGCTCACCTTATTTCTCCCAAAAAAATCACTTATTACTCAAGTAAAATATATACCTTCCAAATTACAAATTAAATATGGAAAATTAATTCCGCATGGGCATGTCGAATTAAATTAAAAAAAAATGTTGCAGTGTTTTTCGATCAGGTCACTGGAGACTTGATGGTAGGCAAGCCTGAGCTGAACGAGCTTCTGGACAGTTTTGATGTCTATGGCATTATTTTGATTTAACAAGTGTTACTCAAGGGATCCACAACACCCCCACGCTAAAAAACTGCTACTGCACCCATTCCAGTGCCTATGCACATTGAAATTACTCCAAATATGATGTCTAGAGAATGGACTTGACGCCTGCTCTTTCCTCCGTTGCAGGTAAATTCTAATTTAATGGACTTTGATAGACTCAATTATACTGAGTAAGCATCGCTCTCGTGCAAAACTTCGCGGCTTACCCTTTTTCTTCCTAACAAAATAATGAACGCTTTAGCTGCAGTCCATATGATATCACAATTCTTGAACATAAGTGTTCATTGGTCCGCAAGTGGCAGACTTTGATTGAAGCTCACGTGGATGTTAAGACAACAGATAACTATGGTTTGCCTATGTTCTTTTTGGTGGCCAAGCTAAACCCATAGCCGCCCATTAAAGCGCTCCTCTTTAACGCATTTTTAGAGACCACGAGAGAAGCAAAAAAAAAATAGTGTGGAGATGACGGAAAATAAATAACAGTGGAAGCAATCTTATAATAATACAAAAATTGATTTGCAGATTAAAAATTTAAAATCAATAAGATAATAAAATTTCCCGTTTTTTTTGGTTGAACACAAAACTGGAAAATTTTCATACCAATCATTTGCTGATCAATTCAATGGAGTTGAGTTTTCCAAGATCTGATAGAGCTGGAATCTCTTCCTCAAATTAACTGTAGCTTTACTGGAGCTTTGATACCACAATAATGGCAGAAGTGTCCTCAGACACATAATTTTATTAATCAGAAAAAAACAATTACATAATTGATTTTGCAAGAGTTTACACCCGAACAACCAAACACTCTTGCAATGAGCTATTTATAAGCTCCATGTCCTAACTACCTCTAATTATGGATCACTTATTAAATAACAAGTGTCCATTTACATTAAATGCTATTCAAACCAACTAGCTAACTAATCTCCTAAAATAGAGCCTAAGATACGACACATTTGGAGAGTCATATCTTGTTTAGAAACAATATACTAATTCTAATTGTCTCCATTAAATAATTAATCATTCTAGAATAATAATTATTAATTTAATTTCTTAAATTAATAATTATTTAATTTCAATTTTATAACATATGATAATAAATTATTTTTGGATCATCTAACATATCGAGGAGAGAATGAACCGTCGGATCACTACATATCGTGACCGTCAGATTGTAAGTTACAAAAGTACATAGTAAAGAAACACACTTTACCTAACTCTATACTAGACCAAGTTATACTTTACTATTTCCTATGTGTCGGAATATCCTAACAGGAAGGTGAAAATCATTGGAGTCCAAGAGACCACTTGTTATGTGAAGACCAAGGATCACAAAGTGATGTATAAATGTACATTATTGTGAATAATAAATGCAGTGAATGTTCTATCTTATAGTTTTCCTTCTCCATGTGTGTTTAACATGGTATCAAAGCCATGATGTGTGGCCTTCTCCATGTGTTTCTCAACCACTGATTGCATAGTCTTCTTTCTCATCGTGCATTTATGCACTAGGTTGTTTTCCCTGCCATTCTCTTCCAACTTTGTCAACCCTAATGCTTGTCTACTATTGAAGCCAAACAACTGCGGACATTTTGAAACATAGGGTTGTTCTGGTTTTTCCTAGAAAGTCCATCAAAAGGATGAAACATATGCACACTTTTCCATTTCATTTCTTTGCATACCCATATTTTGGTTAAGCAAGCACTCCTTTCTCTCACTGAAATCATTGGAAACACTCTTTCTAACGTCTCTAGCATCGTATGAGTATCTTTTTTTATCATTCCACTCCCTTCTTCGGCATTGTGCTCAACATTTTCAAAGAATAGATCACGGATTCATGAAGTATTTGTTGTGACCTATGAGTTATTTTTTGTTGATATTGTTAAACCATTATGTACCAGACCTCATAGCTCAAGCTTGGAACCTGACAAGGGATTCTTCGTAGGTCAGGGTTATCCTCCATTATCTTTTCCTTCCATGTTTATAGAAGGATTTCTCAGTCAGGGATGTCGGTGAGTCCCTTTTCCAGTTGATAGAGGGATTTCTCAACTAATTTGTTTGTATTTCAAAAAGATATTAGACATATTTCCTTGTCAATAACTTGTTAGCACTCTATGAGATCTTGGCCTTTAGCCTCATCTCGCACCCCATATCGTTGTTCCTCCATCTCTATCCCCACTAGTTGGCAAGCGTTGTTAAGCACAATAGAGTGCAAGGATCATTTGAGGTTCGTACATCAAATAATTTTCCACCATTTTGAGAAACCTTCTTACTAAGGGGCTCATTTTTCAAAGGTTTCCATTGATTCTAAGTGCATTGTAGTGAGCAACCATAAATTTTTTCACCAACTCCCGTCGAATGGATTTGATTTCCCATTAAAGGTTACTAATCAATTGAAAAGGAATTCAATTAATCTCGTGTGAGTTACTTCTATGTAGAAAAACAATTCATTGTTAACAATGGTGATGAATCCAAAGATAAGCAGTTAATCATAAGAGTTATATCATTCAATTAACCATAGATCCATGTATCAAGTACGTTCATATCCATAAACATTAAAAATTACTTCTTTTATCAACAACCCCTTATTAATGAGAAACATGGTCTTAAATAGAGTTTTAAAAATAACTAGCGTAATAATTGTCTTTAATTTAATCAACATTCAAAGTAAAATAACATAAATTAAAAGTAAATAAAATTTCACAAGCACCTTGGTGACTTGGAAGCTTTTCCCCTTTTTGACATGGCAGCAGGGGATTGTCCTTAGGATTCATGCATTCTTTCCATTGGCATCTAAGGCATGACCAATGCCACCTCATCCAAATATTCTTGTTGATCAGTCACTGTTTTCATTGGCTGGACTGGCTAAACTACCCGAGTGTTAGAAGAAACTTGCTCCAAGATAACATTTCAGCTCACCTGCTTATTTACCTTTGCAATTCTGTCCCAATAGGTTGGTGCTAACCAGGGTCTATTCTTGTGCTTTTTTATTGCAACTGTTAGCTTTGTCCTGATCTAGTAGCAAGTTGTAGGCAGGTTTTATATTAACTTTTTTATCCCAGCCAATATTCGGAAGTCCCTGCACAAAGCGTTGACAACGAGGTGGGTTGAAATATCATTTTCACTATGTATTGACAAATAACCATTATCTTGTTCAATAGCCTTCATTTTTTTGCATAATTATTCATTCGATATCAACTAGTTATCATTTCCCCAAAAGGAAGGAACTCCAAACATGCCCAAATAATTCCAGTCATTTTTGAAATGTTCAATTTCTTTAGTAACTTTCTCAAACTCTTCCTTTGCTATGAACTTTCTGTAATATTTTTTAAGTGGTGTTCTTCCTTCGTTGTGAACTCATCCTTCAAGATTTCTAACTCAACATGTTTATCACTAAGTTCCTTCTCCTTGGCTTGTAAGGATGCCTGCATCTCTTGTAACTGATTTTCTATCTATTCTTGTCTTTCGTAGGCCTGTATCAAAATATGAGCATCATAATCACTGATATTCTCTATAGCCTACATTTTTTCTTTTTATTTTTCATTTAATAGCTTTTTAAAGGGCCCAATTTCCTTGGGCTTCCTGACTTATCGAATTACCATATCTTCTAATTCCTTGATTCTGTTCTCAGAGCTAATCATGTGATATGCAGCCATTCAAAAACCTTTTTCCAGCATAGCTTACATTTTTCTATTACCGAATGTGGAATTCAATAATCATCTAGTGATGATTTCCCCTGCGTGTATATGCCAATTTACCATGTCCAAATCATATAATTTACTTAAATTAAATTTTATTTTACTTAGTTCTAGATGCAGCACTATAAGATTAAGCGTGTTTGTTTCAAAATTTGTAGAAGAAATAAACCTATCCCCAACATTAGGGGCCATCTCTTTCAATATTATTCCCTCCACGATTTGGGCTTGTTGCAGCAGAAACATTAATTATGTGCACAATGTGTGTGCCAAATTAAAACTGTGCCTCACATTTAATGCTCACACACAAGAGTCTTTCATATGAGTTTCGTCGATAGTTTATTGCATTTCTCTGTTTAATTGTTGGATAGTTTTCTCGAATGCTTTAGTATCCACATCACCTTCTCTTTATTTTACACAGTGAAGGTTCCTCCCAAATCTAAAACATCATATTTTCTTTTTGTAAGTGGAGAAAGTGTGGTTGCCCGAGGTTACGGAGGTTATTTTTCTAGAACACAAACTTCAAAATTATGCCTCTATGTTTACTTATCACCTGTTGGTACTTGACTCTATTCTGTAGCTATATGCATCATTACTTGAATGTGACCACAAGGTGGGGAGAGAGTGTTCACTAACTTTTCCATATTTGGTCCTACTTTCATGCGTACAGGCTAATAGCCTTGCTTGTTTCCTTAATCCTGAAATTATTTCTAGAGGGTCATAATGCCAAAATTCAACATGCATCAATCCAAATGATAAAATTTCCTTTTAAATTACATCTATTATTTGTATTTTTAGCAATGAGTGGTTGAATTAAGTATGGATAAGTAAATGACGCTCCTTTATTCTTTGATGCAAAGTGTGATTCATTAAATGCTATCCTTTGTCATAAAACTTTATAAGTGATGATCAATGGAGTAAATAAAATTAGGAAACCAAAAATTCTCCCTCTTAAAACCATATAGTCTAATTAGAGAAAAGTGTGGGAAAAAGAACCAACTTCCTACGCTTTCGTTTGTGGTAAGTCTCAAAATTCTCCTCCACTCCTCGAAAATTCTATAAGAGGCTTCTCCAACCAATTGATCTTTCAAGTAAAAGGAAAAATGATCAATGCATTGAGTACAATAATTAGGGAGACATCTTGGGTAAACTATGTTTTTCCACAAATAAACTTCCATCTCAATTCCACTTTCATATTTAACAATCGCGAGGATCTTAGTAGAAAAAAATAATCAGGGTAGTTAAAGAAGACTAAATGAACAAGATATGTACAATGGAAGCAATATTTAAATGGGATAGTAGTTTTGAGGACAGCTATAACAGCTTTGGTTAGATATTTTGGGAAGTTGATCATCACTCTATCGGGATTCAAAGTAATAAGATGAATTGATAGGAAAATGGATTCATGAATTTTAAGTCATGAGCTAAGACCAAAATATTAGAAAAAAGAAATGCTAAGGCCTAGTAAAAGGGTTTCAATGAGTTAGTATGAAGAGGGAATTCCAAATTTAAGCTTGGGTCAGGGTTTTGGAGTAAGCATTTGATAAATTATGCCTTATCTTCCTCAGCCAATGTGATAAATTCCTAGTCCAACCCTTTATTAGTGATATATATCCCACAGGCTAGTATCCCTAACATTTCGGACATAATGTCCTCATTAATTCCGAGAAATTCCTATTAGTTTATGGGAGAGGTGGTAGTTTGAACTCTAGAGTCAAAATATTTAGCAAGCAAGATAACTGAATCGAGGTCAAAATATACAGGCAGGACTACAACGGCTAAACCCCCAAATATCTTAAGACATTGATATTCTTGAGAGCTATGAGATGGGGAATTTAGGTTTCTCATTAAAGTAATGACATCTGTAATGTAGTTTGGATATCTTTGATACCACATAATTTGTTGATAAGCGTTTCTTTGAATGTTTCTTCAAGAATTTCTCTTTTTCTTCAGAGTTAGATAGACGAAGAACTATTAAATGAGCTAGAATGGTGAAAGAGAACTTACCTGATGAGGATGATAATGGGTTGAGATCAAATTTCTCATATGAACATAACTTGCACCTATTACAATTTTCGAGCTACACAATGATATGCAGGAGAAAAACACAGATGCAAGGCGGAAAACAATGAAAAGTTGAAGGAGGAGAGTGTTAATAAGGGTAGGAAAACACTTAATGATAGTTGGACAAGTGTCACATCTTGATTAATTAGCTTAGGAATCGAGGATGGGTACCAACCATCGAGCACGGTAGATGGGTTAAAGTTCATATAAGTTTGAGCCTTATAGTCGTTGATCATCCTAAAATGCATGGTTGAGATTTCATTGGGGGTAAGAGATGCATTAATGTGCTCGAATATTTATGCCTGATGAAGCAATCCGACCATTCGATGAAATTTAGATGGAAGGTCGCGATGCATCGAGAACTGATTGAATGTCTAATGTCCTTGTCGCTAGATGCCCGATGATGAAATCAATATTGTTGGTTGGGTTAGAAATGATATGATCGTGAGAAGGAGGAGAAGGGTTATACTCATCGGGGAAAAGAGTGCAATTAAAACATATTTAGGTTATGGCCCAAGGAATAAATGTGGGTCTTTGATCTCTTCGTGGAGCACAATTAGATTTGAAGATTTCCTGTCCACTATCTATGTTCCGACTATATAAGAATGGGTCACAAAAGATTATAATATGAATTAATCTATTGTAAGGGTGTATTAAGCTTTTAAAACTTAATAGGTAGGGAGGGTTTGGTGATAACACTTGTTCAATATTTTAAGCTAATCATTCCATCAATGTCCCACAGAATTCCTCCCGAACACACAATGCAATAGTCAAAAGAGCATCTAGATTACCACTAGACTTGCCATAATTCTGAGAAAGATTGTCAATCATGGTCAAATGTCACATTGTTTCAAAGATTGTCTTGATATGGAAAACATCAATGATCAACCATGGTCCAACGTTGCATTGTGACAAATATTATCACGATATGAAAAATCCATGGTCAAGGTTGGTCCAAAGTCGCATTGTGATAAGGATTGTCTCAATATGACAATCAACCATAGTCAACCATGTTTATTTTAGTGTTTATAATATTTCCCTTACAGTTTATATACCTTAGGTTTATAATATTAATCCTCTGGGTTTAGTATTATTCCCTTGGGTTCATAATCCCTTAGGTTTATTATTCCCTTGTGTTTATAATATCAATCCCTTGGGTTTATAATATCAATCATGGTGAATTGTGGTATAACATCACATTGTGATAAGGATTGCCTCTATATGAAAATAAACCATGGTCAACCATTTTTATTTTAGTGTTTACAATATTTATCTTGGGGTTTATATACCTTGGGTTGATAATATTAGTCCCCTGGGTTTAATATTATTCCCTTGGGGTTTTAGTATTAATCCCTTGGGTTTATAATATCAATCATGGTCAACCATCATAATCATAGTCAACCATGATCAACCATGGTCAAATGTTGTATTGTGACAAATATTGTCTCAATATGAAAATCAACCATGGTCAAACATGGTTCAATGTCACATTGTGACAAAATTGTCTCATTTATCGTATTTATCTTAAGGTTTATATACCTTGGGTTTATAATATTAGTCCATTAGGTTTAATATTACTCCCTTGGGTTTATAATGCCTTGGGATTTTAGTATTAATCCCTTATGTTTATTAATTTGTGTTTAATTATTTTTTATAATATTTTCTTATGTGCGCTATTATTTATTTCTAAAATTATTTTATATGTGTATTAGTTAATATATATTTATTTATTATTATATAATATTATAATATGTATATTAAGAATATTATAAATTATAATGTTGTTATTAATAATATTATATATCCAATTTTAAGGTCGCGACAAGCCAACCACTAATTGGTGCATGAGACCCCCTTGTTTGTGGGACAAGGGACCACCTCCGCGCAACGATTTGACTGCTAAGTCTACAAAGACATACATACTCTACCCCCCTCTGGTTTTGAACCTATGACCTATTAGGAGGAAGCACATGCTCTTAACTATTAGGCCCACTCAAGATGTATAATAATATTATATAATATTGTTAAGAATAATATTATAAATAATAATATTAAATAAAATATTTCATTATTCATAATATTGATATTGGTTGATATAAGCCTATCGGCCTTTATCAACCACATTTATGTTAACATAAATGTGGTTGTGCTAGTAATAACAAGAGCCATGTGGTGGAAATGTCATTGCTTTTGCCTTTTTGTACATTGCCACCATGAGGTTGTTATACGGAAGCTCAAGCTAAGACTTATACCCTTAAAGGAGTGCAACAACCCCTACTCCCTACCACACTGCTACTGCCACAATGAACTCAAGCTCTTTGCCTGACCATATGGAATTGATAGAGCCCAAAGTCTATCCATCAGATGCAAAAAATCTTCCAAATAAATAAATTCATAGAGAACCAACTTCTTTAGAGAATGTTTCCTCTAACCAGCATAGAAGTGAAGTACAAAAAGTTCATGAGAAAGGCTGAGAAATAGAAAAAGCAAAGAAGTAAACAACTACGAGGGAAAGAAACAATTGGTTCCTCATACTCCCAAACTAAAATAACAACATACTCTGATGGAGTCCAAGGGAAATGAATGTTCAGAGTGAGTCTTGCATTGAAAATTATGGGGCAAGAGTAATGACCGTTGTCGTTTGGGCATGTCTACATATGAGCAACATTAACTTCAAACAATTAGTTAAACCATTAACACATGTCACTTGAAACCATAAATGCCTAGAATTGTTTGCATGTTGAGTGCTAAGACACGTTGGGGGAATGAGGCACCTTTAACACTTATCACTTCACAAGATGAAATAAATCATAATTACTATAACATAGGTTTTCAATATAATTTTATTATTTAAGTTGAATAGTTTATAAATTATTTTAATATATTACTATAAATGAAATGTAAATAAATATATGAAAAATTCCAACTCTAGCAAGATGACCTGCATCCATGGACTTGGTAGCAACGTGGTAGACTACGTTATTTCCAATCTCCCATTATACAACGAAATAATAAATTTTGACATCTTAAACGACCACAAACATGACTCTGATCATAGGCCTTTCCTTGTAACTCTCAATTTTGTCATGCATAGAGTTCCCATAGAAAATAATACTTACAGCCAAAATAACTTAATATTTGATAGAAATAAAAACGATCTCTTTCTAAATGAATTAAAAACTAATTTGCTTCCGTTATCTAGTATAGACAACATAGAAGACCTCTATCATAATTTTACTACAACCCTCTCATATTCTATTAACAAGTTCTCAATTGAAGTTTCAAATAATAAAAGAAATAGCAAAACCAACCCTTGGTATGACAAAGATTGTAAAAGTGCGAGGAGAGAAATTAAGGAAGTTGTTGATGAATCTCTTAAAATGGACAAGATAAAAATATACAAAGCCCTAACTAAAAGGAAAAATAGGTAGTACATTTGTCAAATACAGGAGAATCTCTTACACCTCTCTAAGGTAGCTCCTAAGAAATTTTGGAGGCAAATTCTGACTAGGAAGACTAAAGATAATAATAAAATTTCTCTTCATGATTGGAATTCCTATCTTAAAAAGCTTTATGAATCTCCAAATGTCATGGATAATTCAGAAACCCTGCTCACAACGAAAGACATTTTCTCTTTAAAAGGCATTAAGTTTGGGGTTAACCGCCTGGCTAATGGGAAAGCTAAGGACATTGAAGGTTACCAGGCAGAAATCTTAAAAATTGGAGGTCCTGTCCTCATCCCCAACATCCACAAGCATTTCAATCAAGCATTCAAGCAAGGGTTCCCTAAAACTTGGACTAAGAGCTTCATCATCCCTATTTTTAAAAGTGGGGATACAAATAACCCCTCTAATTATCAGACAATTATGATCAACCCTCTCTTAGCCAGGTTATATGGTAGTATTTTGGAAAATAAGCTAAGAACATGGCTTGAAAGTGAAGGTAAGCGGGCTAAAGGCCAAGCAGGTTTCGGAAGGAATCACTCAACAACATACCGCCTCGTTATGCTTAGGATCATTGTGGAGGAATGTCGTAATGATAAATCCAATTTATTTTTTTGCTTTGTGGACTTTAGAAAGGCTTTCGATACGGTTCCTAGATACAACCTTTGGAATAGATTAGAAGAGCTAAAAGTTCCTCTCGAGTTGAGAGCTGCCACTATAAGGCTATACGAGAATGTAATTGTTAAGCTAAAGAGCAATGAGGGGTGGTCGAAAGATATTAAGTGTAACATGAGAGTTAAACAAGGTTGCCCCCTCTCCCCTACCCTATTTGGCATTTACATCGACAAGCTCAAAGGCTATTTAGAGGAAGCAGGATGTGATGGCACGATCTTAGCTGGGATAGTCGTCATCCTTCTTCTCTATGTTGACGATATTGTTATTTTCGCAAGGTGGCCATCTGATCTTGATAAGAAACTTAGGCTTCTTAAGGATTTCTGCTCTACCATGGGTATGACTATTAACACTGACAAAACAAAATTTATGATTATCAAATCCAAGAAGGACACTTACGCTAATTTTATGTATGACAATAATAACTTGGAGGAAGTGTATTCTTACAAGTACCTAGGAATTGATATTCATCACAAGTTCAACTAAAACCATAGCATTGAGAAAATGATTAATGGGGGGTGGAAAGCTTATTTTGGTCTTGAAAATAATTGTAAAACAACAAACCTCGTAATTTGGGATAAAAAGAAGTTCCTCTTTGAAACTTTAGTCACTCCTGTTATCTTATATGCCTGAGGTTTGGGGTTGCAGCATCTCTAGAGAATCACGGAGAAAGATTGAGCAAATCGAAAAGCGCTTTATAACATATAACCTGAAAATTAAAAGTAATACACCCTATCCTATTCTCCTTATAGAAGCAAGTCTTTCCTCTATTGAGAGCCTAGCTATGATTAGGTTTTTGTTGTACAAGCACAAACTTAATAACATAGACGATCATAGACTTCCTAAGCTAGCTTTAAATTCCAGCCAAAACCACCTAAGGCTCAATCGGGGGTGGCATAAAGACACAAGGGCCTAGTTAAACTATTGGGAGATCAACGAGAATGACGCATTGCAAAACATTAATAACATTAAAGATTTTGTTATTTCTAATTTCAAAGAAAAAATGTGGCGTGAGAAAGATTTAGCGGCTAAAAGAAAGTTAAGTTATTATAAGAAGGTCATCAACCCCACCCGAGAAGATCAAAAGTATCTCTCTATTTTAACTAGCTCAAAGAAGAAAATTAATATTGCAAAGATTAGAACGAATTGAGCTCCATAGTGAAATGGGTCATTGGGCAGTTCCTAAAACACCATGGATGGAAAGGATTCGCCATATATGTGAGAATAGGAACATCGAGGATGAAAACCACTTACTCTTAGAGTGCCCCGCATACAACCACATTAGATCTCAGTTTCACAATCTTTGTTACAACACTGACCTTCCTAGCCTTTTACAATGTCAAAATTATAGTGTGCTCGAAAGACTTATCTCCAAGCTTTTTGAGCATAGGAATAAAATGTTAAATCAAAATAAATAGTTTGTTTCTTGAGGTCCGATAGACCAATGTTTGGTCTTAGTGGACGTTAACCACCACCATCATCATCATCATTAAGATAATTATAATATTTTTTTTTTTTTTTTTTCGAATAATAATTATCTAATATTTAATTTTAATTATATTATTTATTTTACTCTTTTTATTTAGTTATATAATTGGTAGTTATATTAAAATGACTATTATTAATTTTATTATTTAAGTTTGAGGATCATAATCATTTGAATAGTCTATAGTTATCTTATATTTTTTAATAAATGAAATATAAAAAATTTATGAAAATTTCAACCAATATTCTAATAAAAAATATGACATTTCTAAATAATTAGTATTTGATAATTCAATGTTATTTGATTATTTTTATTTAATTATATATAATATAAAAGTTATTAAAATCTTAATTTTATAATCTTTAATGATTAGACATAGATTTGTATGAGATACACTAATACATAAATTTTAGACTTAGATTTGTATTAGATACACTAATTTATATTTATAATTGAATGTAGGTTAAGAGATTTCAAAATAATAACTTTTTAACTATATTTTTTTTGAAATATTAGTTATTTTTATCATATATTTTATAAATTATTAAACTTTATTATAATTTAATTTTTAATATATTTTATTTAGTTTTAATTTATGTTATAAATTTAATATTATTATTATTATTATTAAATTTTTATTTATAAAATATATAAATACTCGCATACAACAAATAAAAATTTAACTTACTATGTATCTAAAATAATTATTAATAATATGAACTCAAATGTAGTTGAGATTATTATAATTTTAGAACTCAAAAGCTATTTTTAATAGTAAACATTGTTACTTCAAATTATGGCATGCTATTAGCTTTAACATTGTGACACTCTATCCAATACTTTAATAACTTAGGGATCACTTTTATGCTTTTTTCCTTTATTAACTATTTCAAGAGCCCTTATTTTTCTGAAAACATAAGAGGGCTGCCCCCTGCCCTCTTCGAACGCCGTCCGTAGACTATCCTGACTATCATTCACCCGCATCCGGGAGCCATTCTATAATTTTTTTTAATATAGAAGTTACTCTTTTTCTATTTTTTTTATATAAAAGTTGTGGATTTGGAAGTTTACCATTTTATATAATTTATAATTTTTTTAATATTGATTTTTTTTTCTTTTTTCTCTTATTTTTGTATATAGGAGTTATCCATTTAACACTTAAAATTTGTCAGTTTATAATTTCTTCAATATAGAGTTATGATTTTTATTTTTTTACTAGAATTACCAATTTTGCAAAGAATTTACTATTATAATTATTTTTAAGAGAGAAGTTATCATTTATTTTTGCAATTTGTCATTATATAGAAATTACTCACTAGTTATCCGTTTAAATTTCTCCATTTATAATTTTTTCAAATATAGAAATTAGGTTTTTTGTTTTTTTATAAAAGAGGTACCAATTTGCAACCAATTCTTTATTTCATAATTTTTGTTAAGGTAGAACTTATATTTCTTTTAGTTGCAATTATATAGAAATTACTAACTCACCTCTCATTTAAAACAATTGAGTCACATGATGCCTCCTAAATATGTATCAGAGCTATTTATATTATTTAATGTCAATGACAATATTGATTCATTTTTAATTAAATTAATTATTTAATAAAATTTTTACATTTTAGCATTAGCAATTTATTTTCCATTATACCATATTATATCGTAGAACAAGTTGTAAATAAGATATAATAAAATACCAAAATCAAACTAAAATTAAAATAATCAATTTTCTAGCAATATTTAACATTTTATAGAGAAATTTAATAGAAATTGTTTGTTTTTCTTTTTATAATATAAGAGTTATTATTTTTTATTTTGTTTTTTATAAAAATTATTGTTTATTTCTTTTCCAATTTTCTGATTAATCCTCTAAAAAACCACCCAAATAATTTTTTTATAAAAACTAAAAAAAACTACGCGCATTAAAACTAAAAGATTGCTGCATTATACTTATAAAATTACAATTCTCAAATTTCCACAAGGCTGCTTATTTTATAAAAGGTAATTGAAAAACTCGATTTACTTTTTCTGTGATTTTATTCAGCAGCGATTTGTCAACGTTCCTATCCATGGTTACACAAAGCCCGAGCTTCATTGTTCTACACAGCCACACTGTTCGTCAACTCAGCGGGAGCAACACAGTGGACGTTGGACATAAACTAATAGAAAGCTTTGAACAAAATCATTCACTGTTGACTTATACTGAATTGGAAACGGACGAATTATTCGTCGTACCGAACCAAATCAACGAATTTCCGAATTATTTTTGCCAGTACAACCAAACTTGGTAACTATGGTATTAATTGGATGGCGGTTGTATATGATTATTGTTCGATTTTGGTTTTGGTAAAATGGGCATATATAGCCGCCGCTCAATTATTACCCTATAGCATGCTCAATATTTGTTGTCGTCCACAACTCGACCAAATTTAATAAACTTTTTAACATCCAGTGGAATTCCTCGAACTCGACAACTCATGCCCATCACAAGCCCTTACGAGCATAACATTCTCGATGTCCAAAGAGGCCCCCATCCTTCAGGTCTGATTGTTGAGAGAATTAATTATAGACCCTTTCCCAGCATCTGAAGAAGCCACTATCAATATAGTCTTACTTTGGTTACAGTTGCAGAGAAGGATACTAAATGAATTGATGGGCATCATATCAGTTTAGGTATGTGACGCATCTAAATTATGTGAACAACCGATGGTAACAACCAAACACCAGCTATGGAGGAGCACGTCAGCCAAATGTTATGTACTAAGGACTTAAAACCAATGTTCAACCTTGGAAATGCATAAAAAAAATCCCTAAAACCAATGTTTAACTTTAGAACTGCATAAAAAAAAAATTGATTTTTTTACTTGGACAAACTAATAGCAAATCATGAATACTAGCAGTGATGTAATAATAAAAACTACCTAGCTATTTCTTGACTAGACATGTACCTAGATATTCAATTAAGCATTAATCGATAGAGACCCACGGGGGCTTCACTCAAGGAACCTATGGCATGTCACGTGTGTTCGTGACATACTAAACAATACCCCTAATTTGACCACATATTAGAAACTACTTCTAAAAATCACATTATTTAACCCCCTACCAATACAAACCCAATACACCTTCTCAATTTAAAAAACCCCTACTTTTATTAGATATTGTAGGTATCCATTTTTTCATTAACATTTTTCATACCCCTTTATAATTTTTCATTAACTTTGAGCTCCATTTTTTTATATCGACCAATATACAATCTATTTACCCCTATATATCCCCTAATACATTATGTCATTTTTTCCTCAATAAATATCTCTCAACATTAACCCACGTGTTATGGTATTGCTCCTATAGTAAAGCCCCATGTAGAACTCCCATAATAAAACCCCGGTATAGAGACCAATAAAAGAATGAGCCTTTCTTTTGAAACTTTAAAAAAAAATCACGATTCTTGTAAGTAGTAAAATAAAAAGACAACGAAATCGTTTTCCCATCGAATGAGATTGGATGGAAATTTAGAGGCGTTGGTTGAACTAAGTAGGTGAGGAAGAAACAACTACATAGAAATATGTAAAGAGGCCCGTTTAATACTAATATAACAAAGCGTTACTTAAAAGATATTTAATACTAATAAAAATGTGTTATTATGACAATGCATATCTTAAAAATTATTTAATATCATAAACATGATATGTGTATTATGACAATGCATTTTTTAATAAAAACATGTTTTTATGACAATGCATATCTTAAAAGCTATTTAATATTTTAAACATGATGGGTAGAGGATTTTATCTATAGAACTTGTAGACACGGAGAATCATCAATATACTTTTATAATTATTTCACACATTAACTAATATTTTCTATGTATCAATGATTTAAAGATTTTCAATTTCTAAAATATTAAATTTTATATTAATTTTGATATTTTCTTTAACAAACAGCACAGGAATCAAAACCAAACTAATTTAACTGAAATTTTATATCATAATATGTGTTGTTTGTCATAAATTAAAAATCACAATATCATTATCGGTAAAGATTATTCAGAATAATGATAGCAAACCATTGGACAAATCAACATTGCATTAAGTTTTAAATCTAAATCTCAACTGTAGAAAGTGCCCAAAGCCATGATTGATTTGTAGAAAACTAGGAAAGAAATATGGCAATAATTCATCACTTTCAGGGTGACAATAATTCATCACATTCAAAGGTACGGTGGAGAGGATGACAACAATAACTCCCACTGCTCACACAAACTGAATAAGAAATATAACAACAACTTGTCACATTCAAATAACAAAAATAAGATAGAGGATGAAAAAAATCACTTTCGCCATTCACAAAAGCCTTACAAGTTACACACTTAACTATTAATATTTCATACTAAAGTAAGGAGTTGTTTTTAGTGCGACTTTTTGGACTTGCAAAAAAAATTGAAGTGAAACTTTGACTTGTGTTATTTAAATTGGTTTTTTGACTATATATATGGATTCAACACCATGAAAAAACCCTAGGACACTAAGATTGTGTAGGGATTACCCATTAAGTTTATGATTCCATTAAATTCCTGCTAGATTTTAGAGAAATTTAACCAGAAAAATCCACTAGAAATTTTTTCGAAAAATGGACAACTCCTTAAATTATTAAAGATTATGCACGTTTGTATATGTGAACCCACTTATGTCACAACATTGAAAGACATACCATTTTTAAGGTTGAGAAATTGCAAGATGCGCATTAACTGGGTACCACTCTGTAATCGAAGCATCGACATTTGACGGAGGAGCGTGAGATGCAACAAATGATGGGGACGAAAAACTGGTAGATTGTGAAACCCTAGAGCCACAACTAGTGGACTTGGTGTTTTCAGAAACATGATATTTCACAAAAGCAAGTTGTGTAGGATCCGGTAATGTCACAGAATGAGATGAAAGCATCAAAATGACTAGAGACATTGATGGATGAAGTGATAAGTCAACGTGTGTACATAAATTACAATGTCAAAGATTAAATAGTGGTGGTAAAATTTTAAGAATGAAGCAACCATAAAGTAAAAGCTATTTGCAAAGGAAATCATATTCTTGTATCCTTGAAGGTTAAAACATAACAAAGCAGGTAAATACCCAAAAGCAAAATTGTCATACGATATTGTTAATCCTCTTGAAATCAATAGCACAGATTAAAACATATCCATCACTAATTGATAATCGCTTTAGAGAGTGAGTCAGAGTAAATGTTATTTTGAAATCTTACTAAGTTCCAGCAACTCTTGTGTTGACGTCGCTCTCATGTTTAGGAAATAGTCTTGCTAAACCGAAGTCTGTTATCTTAGGATTCATATTTTTTTCTAACAAAATATTGCTTGCTTTAATATCCCTATGAATAATCCACAGTTTAGAATCCTCGTGCAGATAGAGAAGTCCACAAGCCACTCCCACTATAATGTTATAGTGCCTTTGGCAATCAAGCTCGTTGCATTTGTTTGGATCTGTATCCATCCATGGATGCAGTACGCTAACTAATCATCACGACCGATCCAGATATATTGGAACATTAATGCATTATTTTAGATACAAACTAGAATGAAATGTTGGAAATATTAATCCCAACCACCGTGTTAAACACCCTAACAACAATAATACTTGTCAGAAGTATTTTTGCAGGTTGCGATTTTGTTTGCAGATAGAAGGACTGAAGTTTGAGAAAAAGTACATCATTGACCATTCCGCAACACAACAGAGAAGTTAAGGCACTTAATGAAGTTTAGTAAATAAGTATGGGCAAGAATTCACTCTGTCACTATTGTCCACACTCCACAACACCTGCAAATTTAGAAAACCATTTATTATGTCAAATCGTCCATGTTGTGTGTTAAATATTTTCTCTGTCATGTATTAATGTCAAATTTGTATGTTGAGATAAATATGAATGTAATAGTCATTTGCATTGTTGGGCAAGTTAGAGAGAAAGAGAGATGGTGAAAGTTTGTGAGATAGTGAGGAGAAAATTGTGGAGAAATTTGTGGTGGGCATGTGAAAAGCAGAGTTTTACAGACAATTACTCTGCAACCCCAGTGAAGCATAAATCACAGTAAGTTTTTGTGTTTTCACTTGGAGCTACAACCTCCATTTATCATGCGAATGCATTTTCCCATGTTTTGAAATATAATCTAATGCATGGTTTGTTGCGATATGGTTTTAAACCTTCATGAGAGCCAGAATCCTCTCCTCTGCCCCCAACATGGTATCAGAGCAAGTTAAACTCTGTTAGTGTAAAAACAAGTGTTTTTACTAGCAATTAAAATTTGTTTTGAGGGCAAATTGTTTTTGAGCATATTTACCAATAGGTAGAATTTTTCTTTTACACTCAGAAATGGAAACATCAAGCACAATCTTGACTAATCCTCAGATACCTCAGTTTAATAGAAAAAATTATGATTATTGAGCGATTACAATGAAGGCCCTGTTTTCTTCTCAAGACGTTTGGGATTTGGTGGAGAATGCTTTTTAAGAACCAGCAGATGTAGTAGCATACACTGCCTTGTCTCAAGCAAAAAGGGATTTGTTGAGAGACAACAGGAAGAAGGATGTAAAATCCCTCTTCTACATTTTTCAAGCAGTTCATGAAAGTATTTTCCCAAGGGTTGCATCAGCAACAAAGTCCAAGCAAGCGTGGGGCACTCTCCAGATAGCCTAGCAAGTCATGGCAAAAGTCAAGACAACAAAACTACAAATGTTGAGAAGAGACTTTGAGACACTTTGTATGAAAGACTTTGAGAATGTGGACTCATTTTTTACACATTTAATTGGGTTGGTTACTAAAATTAGGTCTCATGGTGAGACACTTGAGGAAAGGAGAATAGTTGAGAAAGTTTTGAGAAGTCTACCAACAAGGTTTGATGCCATTGTTGTGGCCATAGAAGAGACAAAGGATCACTCACAGTTCTTAGTGGATGAGCTTCATGCATCACTGATTTCTCATGAATGTAGATTGAATAGAGCAATAAGCTCCTCATTGGAGCATGCCTTCAAGACACAAGTTTCATTTGGTCAAGGTCGAGGCAGAGGAAGATCATATGCTATAGGAAGAGGAAGAAGCCCACACAGAGGTGGAAGAAGCAACCCCTCAAGCTCAAGTTGAAGGGGCAACAATCAAAATCCAAGTCAAGGCCCAAGCCAAAATCAAGCACAAAGTCAGAGGTATGATAAAGCACAAGTTCAATTTCATTATAGTAAGAGGTATGGTCATTATGCAAATGAATGTAGAAAGAAGCAATATGACATTAGTAAAAAAACCAATTGTAAATTTCACAAAGGAAAATTAGAACCATGATAGCATGTTTTTAGCTTGTAATATAGCATAAGAAAAACAAAGTGATATATGGTATCTAGATTGAGGGTGTAGCAACCACATGTTAAGGAACATGGAAATGTTTTCCAATCTAGATGAAAGCGTGAAATATGAAGTGATATTAGGGACTAATAACAAAGTCTCTGTCATGGGAAAAGGAATAGTTAACATCCTAACAAAGAAGGGGGAGAAGAAGTACATCTCAGATGTTTACTTTGACCCTAGTTTGAAACTTAACCTCATAAGCATTGGACAACTCATGCAAAAGGGCTACAATGTCTTTTTCAAAAATGATGAGTGCACAATTTTGGATAGGCCTCGAAGCAAAAAAGTGATTGCCAAGGTTCAGATGACAAACAATAGAATGTTTCCCCTAAAGATAAGATCATATTTGAAAGAAGAAGGTGCACAAGCACAATTGTCAATGAACTCACAAGAGGATGGAAGAAAATATGCATTTGTCACACAAGTCAACTATTAAGGAGAGGACAAAGATGAAATTTGGTTATGGCATTTGAGATTTGGTCATCTCAACTTTGGAGTTTTGAATTTGTTGCATATGAAAGGTATGGTGAAGTGGTTGCCACTCATAGAAAAACTGGACAACCTATGTGAAGGATGTATCTTGGAAAAGTAACATAGAGATACATTTACAGTAGGAAGGTAAGTAAGGGAAAAGGAACATTTAGAGATTGTCCACTCAGATTTATGTGGACCAATGCAGACACCATCAATTGGTGGTAACCACTATTTATTGACCTTCATAGATGATTACACAAGGACGACATGGGTCTATCTCCTAAAACAGAAAAATGAAGTTCTTGAGCGGTTTCGCCAATACAAGGCTCTTATTAAGAAGCAAAGTGGACACTACATCAAAGTCCTTAGGAATGAAAGAGGTGGCGAAAACATCTCAAAATTAATGATTTCCTTCGTTTTTGTAGGGAACATGGAATTCACAAGAAATTTACAACAAGATATACACCTCAGCAAAATGGTGTGGCAGAAAGGAAGAATATGACCATTATGGAAATGGAAAGGAGTATGTTGAAGGAAAAGCATTTTCCAAATGATAATTGGGCTGAAGCTATCACTTGTGCAACATATATCTTGAATAGATGTCCAACCAAAAGTGTCCAGAACATAGTTCCTGAAGAGGCATGTAGTGGAATAAATCATAGCGTCACTCACATGAGAGTTTTTGGATGTGTGACGTATGGAAATGTCCTGGATGAGTTGAGGAAGAAGTTGGACATCAAGGGGGATAAATGCATATTTGTTGGATATGGTGATGAATCCAAAGCATACAATCCATCAACCAAGAAGGTTATAATCAACAGAGATGTGCAGTTCATAGAAGAGGAAGCATGGGATGGAATTTTAGAGAAAATAGTGAATGTGAAAGAATGTATACAGATGAGGACAAAGAGGAATTGACAATGACAAGCAATTCCTCAACAATGACTCCCTCTACTCCTATTCAAGCGCAACAAATCAGGAAACAAGCAACACCATCAACAAATAATAGGACAACGTCACGTAGTCAAGCAAGTGCCTCTCCAAGCACATCATAAAGTGAAACACCAAGTGATATGTCAAGCCCATCTTCAACAAGCACAAGAAGAGAAAACTTCAGAAATTTAAATGAAATCTATGAGCAAGATGAAGTTGATAGCAGTGCTGGTCTGAATTCCTTATTTGTGTTATTTTGTCATGTAGATGACCCAATCCATTTTGAAGATGCAGTCAAAGAAGAAAAATGGGTTGCGGAATTGGAGGAAGAAATAAAAGCAATAGAAAAGAATGATATATGGGAGTTAGTGAACCTTCTGCAAGGAAAATAAGTCATTGGAGTGAAGTAAGTCTATAAGTCCAAGAGCAATGTCAACGGTAAGATTGAAAGGCACAAAGCAAGGCTAGTTTCCAAAGGATACAAGTAGCGGCTTGGAAGAGATTATGCAAAGATGTTTGTGTCAGTCGCAAGGATAGAGACAGTGCATATAGTTGTGGTGATTATCATGCAACATAAATGGAAAGTGTATCAAATAGACGTACAATCAATGTTCTTGAATGGAGTGATGAAAGAGGAAGTGTATGTTGCGCAACCACCTGGTTAAGAGGTTGAAGGCCAAGAAGACAAGGTGTATAGGTTGAAGAAAGCTCTTTATAAGCTCAAGCAAGCACCACGTGGATGGTATAACAAGATAGATGCTTACTTGTTGGACAATGGTTTCGACTAATGTGACGGAGAGCCTACCCTCTATATCAAAGAGAGTGATGGTAAGATTATTATTGTTGTCTTATATGTAGATGATTTAATTTTTACATGCAGTGATGATTTCCTTATTGTTGATTTCAAAAAATTCATGAAGAGTGAATTTGAAATGACTGAATTGGTGTTATTAAGATATTTTTTGGGCATAGAAGTGAAGCAAATAGAAAATGACATTTTTATCTCTCAAGCAAAGTATGTGGAAAACATTTTGGAGAGGTTTAAAATGCAGAACAACAAGCTTGCACCAACTCCAATTGTCATGGGGTTGAAGTTGAGCAAAGAAGATTGCAGCAACAATATCAATCTGACATTATACAAAAGTATGATAGGAAGCTTGATGTATTTGACGACCACTAGGCCAGATATAATGTATGCAGTGAATTTGGTATCGAGGTTCATGTTTACACCCAAGGAAACACATTGGCAAGAATCGAAAATGATTCTAAGGTATGTCAATGGGACAAAACAGTGTGGCATTTTTTACGCCGCAACAGATGATTTTAGATTGGTTAGTTACACGGTCAGTGATTGGACAGGAAGCATCGATGACAAAAAGAGCACGTCACGATATGTTTTTCATTTGGGTTCCAAAGCCCTTTCACGGGCCTCCAAGAAGCAGCCAATAGTGTCACTTTCAACAGTAGAAGATGAATATGTCACCACAATAGCAGCAATGTGTCAGGCAGTTTGGATGAGAAGGATGTTGAGGGATCTTTGCCACAACCAAGAGGGAACGACAACTATTTTCTGTGACACACTTCAACAATTGCATTGTCAAAGAATTATGTATTTCACAAGAGGACTAAGCATATTGATGCTAAATATCATTTTATTAGAGTTAATTAATAATGATGAAATTATGTTGCAGCACTGCAGGTCAGAAGAACAATTTGCTGATATTTTCACAAAGCCATTGGCACGTGAAAGTTTTCTTTATCTCACTGATTTTTTGGGAATTTTCAATGGTAGAAATTGTGATTAAGGGGGGGTGTTGGAAATGTTAATCCCAACCACCACATTAAACACGCTGATAACAACCACACTTGTCAGAAGTATTTTTGGATGTTGCCATTTTGTTTGCAGGGGAAAGGACTGAAGTCTGAGTAGAAGTCTAGTAAATAAGTATGGGCAAGCATTCACTCTGCGACTATTGCCCACACTCCACAACACCTACGAGTTCATAAAACCATTTATTATGTAAAATTGCCCATGCTGTGTATTAAATATTTTCTCTGTCATGTATTAATGTCAAAATTGTATGTTAAGATAAATATGAATGTAAAAGTCATTTGCATTGTTGGGCAAGTTAGAGACCAAGAGACAGGGTAAAATTCTGTGAGGTAGTGTGGAGAAAACCGTGGAGCAATTTGTGGTGGGCGCGTGAAAAGTTTTATGTAGTTTTATAGACAGTCACTTTGCAATCCCAGTGAAGCGTAAATGGTAGTAACGTTTTGTGTTTTCACTTGGAGCTGCAACCTCCATTAATCACATGAATGTATTTTCCTATGTTTTGAAATATAATCTAAAGCATGGTTTGTGGTGATATGGTTTTAAACCTTCATGAGTAAATTTACCATGATCTTTTTGGTTTTACTCTGTTTTGTTGTGCGTTAAATTTCAATTTCAATTAAGCCTGTAGTTGCGATATCCTTTCTGCAACTGAAGTTGACTTTGCTGAAACTGATTTTTGAGCTAAATTCCTCTCCTCTACCCCTTGTAAAATTTCCTAACACGGAAGTAGGATTTTATGGAGGCTTTTATTCAGTATGTACTCCTAAGAAACAACCTTTCTAATTCCTCTACACAACAAGCTAGTAGGTTCATACGATTTCAATGTTGTATTTTGGCCACAAGTTTAACTTCATTCATAAATTCTCTCTTTCCTTGCAGAGATCTTAAGGACAACTTGGACAACTTCTTCACGACTATTTCCTTTCCATCTTCAATAGTTCCCCGAGAAATTCAGCCAGGTGCGGTGAGAGTAGCCGTTGGAGTCTCTGCTTAGACTATTTAACACGCTAAACTGGATCTATTTCTTCAACTTGTCCTGACGATGAACCACACTAGTTGGTTCGAAACGCGTCGACAAATGATCAATTATGTGATTTCGCCAAAAAGTTTCTAAAAAAATTCTATAAACTAATAGAAGCTTTCTAATTCATTGTTACCTTATATACGACCCCAAATCCACCTTCCCCAAGTTTATTTTTATCATGAAAAATTTCCATAGCAACTATGAGTTCCTCCATGGTAAACACAATTTGCCGATCCTGCTCGATCATTGTGTCTTCCTTGACTTGGCCATGATCTATATAATGAAAATACACAGCGTCATCATAAATATATAGGGTTAAGCAACAAAATTGAATCCGTTTAACTTGGATCTCGCAAGCATTTATTAGATTTCCTGAGGAAAATATATGTGAAAACTGTGTTCAAAAAACAAACTTTAACAATAGTCTAACACAACAAATAAAGTTGTTGTATTGTGACTGTGATGATCTATCATATTGTATATTTACAATGAGATATGATGACTTGGGGGATCCTTCATGTAAATACCTTCGGAAGGAATTCGAAATATGATAGACTTCAGTCTCCTCCTAGTTGTTAACACGCATACCAATAACAACGGAAGAAAGCCGCCAACAACACCCAAAATTATGGGTAACTTGTTTGAAGATTTGTTGTTCTGCGTACTATTACTAGATGGTGTGGTCTGATTCGGTGGTGTATCAGCAACTGGGCTATTAGATGGTGCTTCAGCAAGAGGTCGAGAAGAAGTCAAATTAAAGAAACTATACATCTCACAACGAACTGTGCAGCTTGCGATCAAACCCCGTGCTCATTAATTTCCACTGAAAGCTATAAAAATATAATTAATTGTTTGTTGTAAACATGATGTGTATTTGTCTATCGATATATCTCTGGTGGACTAGACCAGACTGTAAATATTTTGAGATGCGGAGTGTGTAGTTGCTCAGGAAGCATATAATGTAATCCAAATGTTGCTTCATTTACCAACTTATTGAATAAGCGGTAAAGAGCCTTATTAAAAACATCAAGACTCGCTGAGACATTGTTGAGATATTAATTTCATTGTTAATTAGATGTTGGTTAGGTGTCATCTTAATTGATTTATTGTCTGCTAGATTTTATAATAAGCTTAGTCTTATTTGAATTCTACTCTATAGGTGTCTAATTTTGCTTCAGTGATTTAATATTGATGTTTACAATATAATTTATTTAGTCTTTCAGAATATTGAGAAGAGCAATCTCTGCTCCACTTTTCAGTTTCATTCTTTATCAAGGTATAAAACTTACACGGCATAAAACTCTTTGAGAGAGAGCAACAGAGATCAGAGTAGGCTGTCGTAAGACTCGTTGAGAGCAGCCGTGTGTGTATTCACAAGAAAAGAGGAGAGATTCGCTACAGAGGTTGTTGCAAAGTGAAGCAGTTGTGAGACGAAGGTTGTTGCGAAGTTGCGTTGAAGAAAAATCTGATTTTTTTTTTTTGCAAACTAACGTTGCGTTGAAGAAAAACCTGATTTTTTTTTTGCAAACTAATGCTGTCCAAGAGGAAAACTAGTGCGTTAGTGAATGTCACTAATGCTGGACAATGAGAGGATCAAGTGCGTTAGTTTCCTTTCCTTGCATTGTTTTACACTTAACGCTCCGTCCTATCGATTTTCCGTCGTATCAATGAACAATCTTTTAGTGCTGTAACGCTCGCTTTCACTCTTGACAAAGGTTTTAGCACGCGGGTTAGTGGCATCTGCAGCTGCATTATAGCTCACCGAAAATCTTTGTCAGAGTTAAGTCGCTTATTCGTATCGCCCTTTTTATTGCATTTGTATAAAATCCATACGCTTCATGGTATTTACAAGGAGTCACTTAAAATTCTTTTAAACGTTGCTTTGTCTTTTTATGATTTAAAATGAGCATATGTTTAAAATTATTTTAAAGGTACGAAGGTGTATTATGTTTTCAAAAGGAATGTTAAAAAGGGAGGATTAAAAGAGGGTTTGTTATATTTTTTTTTTAAACAAGGAAAAATGGGTGTTGAGTGTGTATTTTAAAAAAAAAAATTATAAAAGCTTGCCAAGTAAATGTAAAGGATTTTTTTAAAGTTTTTTTTTTTTTTTTAAATTGGAAAGGAAAAGGATTTTTAAGGGAGATTTAAAATAAAAAGCGGACATTTTGCATTCAAGAAATGATTTTTTTTAGTGTTTTGCCATAGACCCCGATTTTGTTTGGCAAAAATTATGAGTTTTGGTTTTTTGAGAATGACGACATTCCTGCAAGCCCAAGAGTGTTGGGATACACTTCAGGCTACATATGTAGAGATGACTCAAGAAGCATGGGCATCCATGACTAATAATCATAGGAATGTAGCGAATGAACTCAAAAAGAAAGAACACAGAGCCAAATGTTGGATTCAAAAATCAGTCGATGACTCGATTTTTGACAAGATAACAAGTACATCCAAAGCACATGAAGCTTAGGAAATCTTGAAAGCTGTGTATCAATGTAACTACAGCGAAATTACAAACATTGAGATAACAGTTTGAAACCCTAAAGATAACTGAAACAGAAAATGTGGATCAGTTCATGACAAGAGTTGTGGGAATAGTAAATCAGATCAAGCTCATTGGTGAAACCATTTTAGATGAGGAAATTGTTCAAAAAGTCCTTCGAAGTCTGCCTAAGAAATGTGATATGGTTGTAATAGCCATTCTGGAATCCAAAGATCTTACAACTTTATGAGTAGAACAATTAACTGGATTGCTTCTAGCACACGAAACAAGACTCAACTTGACAGAAGATTCCATGGAACAAGCTTTCAAAGCACAACTCTCTTTTGGCAAAGGCAGAGGCAGAGGATATAGAGGCAGAAACAAGTGAGACAAAGGCCGAAGCAGACGCAGATCAGAACATCATGCAACAGAGCAGTGGAGACCTCCACAAAATCAAACTCAAAGAAGCAGAACTTGGAGGAAATATAATGTCCAATGTTATTATTGCAAGAAATTTGAGCATTATGAAAATGAATGCAAAAAGAAACAGTTAGATCAACACAAAGGCAATGTCCATCTCTCCAACAATGAAGGAAAACCCTCTAAAACAATGTTTCTTTCATGCAATCTTTCAGAAGACACTCACAAAAAGGATCTTTGGTTGTTGGATAGTGGCTGCAACAGTCATATGACAGGTAACAAAAATCTACTTTCTTATCTTGATACTTCCATAACATCAAAAATTACTCTTGGAGATCGTTCTTGCATTAACGCTGAAGGAAAAGATGCTGTTCCTATTCTTACTAAACATAATCAACAGAAATACATTCTTGATGTTTATTATGTTCCAAATCTGAAGCATAACTTCATTAGTGTAGGACACCTGGTGGAAGATGGTTATGATGTAATATTTCAAGCGAACACATGTTATATCTATAACAAATCGCCCAATAGAAGACTGATAGCTAAGGTTGAAAAAACTAAGAATATGATGTTTCCTTTGACTCTTATAAGTTGAAAAATTTTACAGTCTATTGTACACAATTTGCCAAGAATAGATGAGTCTTAGCTATGGCATTCTAGATATGGCCACATACCATTCAAAAGTCTAAGCTAGCTTCAGAAACAATCAATAGTCATTGGTCTCCCTACTATGAATGAGAAAGACTGTAATTGTGAAATTTGTGTTTTGTCCAAGCATAAAAGAGACAACTTTCCCACATCTTCCTCTAGAGAAAAAGAGCCTTTAGATATTGTCCATTCAGATATATGTGGCCCAATGCAGACACAATCTATTGGTGTTAGTTTTTATTTTTTGACATTCATTGATGATTATAGTAGGAAGACATGGGTGTATTTCCTAAAAAACAAATCAGATACATTCTCAAGGTTCAAAGAATTCAAAGCAGAAGTAGAAAAGTAGAGTTGAAAGCCTTTGAAAGTACTCAGATCTGATAGAGGAAGAGAGTACAACTCCAATCACTTCAAAGCATTTTGTCAACAACAAGGAATCATAATGCAAAACACAACAAGATATACTCCTCAACATAATGAAGTAGTAGAAAGGAAAACTCAATCAATCATGAACATGGCCAGTGTATGCTTCATGAGAAGATGTTGTCAAACAATTATTGGGTTCAAGGAGTTTCGACAATAGTGTATGTTCTCAACAGATCTCCAACAACCACTCTCCAAGATACAGTTCCTCAAGAAGCATGGGATGGTAAAAAGGTAAATGTTTCTCACTTTAGAATTTTTGGATCAGTAGCATTTTCACATGTTCCTGAGAAGCTAAGAAAGAAGCTTGATGATAGGAGTGAAAGATGTATTTTCGTAGGCTATAGTGAGAAATCAAAGGCCTACAGACTTTATAATCCAATTACAAAGAAGTTTATTTTAAGCAGAGATGTAAATTTTTTTGAAAATAAATCTTGGTTTGATCAAGTTGATGAAGCTTCATGTTAGTTTTTTTACCACCATAGCCACCAAGATTGTAGGTTGACGAAGAGCCATACCATTTTGAAAATGGTACATCTTCAAGTAGTGAATCCATCAATGATTCAACATCTTCAGAAGACAATTAGAAAACAAGAAGTTCAGAGAAATATATGAGCGGAGCATGAGTTTGACCAACATAATATGTTTGCATTTCTTTCATCTCAACCAACTCATTTTGAAGAAGCAGTTAAAGAAAAGCATCGGGTAGAAGTAATGAACCAAGAAATTGTTGCCATAGAGAAGAATCAAACTTTGGAATTAGTTGATCTCCCATGAAACAAAACCTTAATTGGTGTAAAATTGGTATATAAGACCAAGCTAAATAAAAAAAGAGAAATTGAGAAACATAAGGCAAGGTTCGTTTCCAAAGGATTCTCACAATAGTTTAGTGTCAACTATGGTGAAAACGTTGCTCCAGTAGCAAGGTTAGACACCGTCAGAACCATTTTGTCCACATCAGCTCAACACAAATGGAAAGTCTATAAGCTCAATGTAAAATCTGCTTTCCTAAATGGTATATTGTAGGAAGAAGTTTTTGTAGAGAAACCTCCTGGTTTTGAAGTTCCATGACAAGAGCATAAGTTATACAGATTGAAGAAAGCCTCAAATGGTTTGAAACAAGCTCCAAGAGCTTCGCACAGTTGCATTGACACTTATCTCATCAAAAGTGGTTTTTTTAGAAGTAATCATCAGCCAACTTTGTATACCAAAAAGCATGAAGGTAAAATTATGATAGTATGCCTTTATGTATATGATCTTCTTTATACAAGAAATATAATGTTAGAAGATTGCAAAGCAGCAATGCAAAAAGAGTTTGATATGACAGATCTAGGAGTCATGAAATACTTCTTAGACATTGAAATTCACCAGTTTGCTAATGGAATTTTTGTCGGTCAACAAAAATATGTCAGTGATATCATCAAAAAGTTCAAAATGACCAATTGCAAATCTGCAGATACACCAATTGCTAAAGGCACAAAACTGAGCAAAGAAGATGTAGCACCACTAGTTGATTCCACACTCTATAAAAGTCTAGTTGGTAGCTTGTGATATCTCACTTCAGCTAGACCTGATATTATGTTTGCAGCAAGTTTTGTCTCCAGGTTTTTCCAGTCACCTAAGATTTCTCATTGGAAGGTTGCAAAAAGGATCTTAAGGTATATCATGAGGACAATAGATTATGGTTTGTTTTATACACATTTTGAAAATTGTTCACTTTTAAGTTATATAGACAATGATTATGCTGGGAGTTTAGATGATCACAAAAGCACCTCAGGGTATGCTTTTCATCTTGGAACTAATCTGATTTCATGGGCATCCAAGAAACAATCAATTGTTTCAATATCTTTTGCAGAGGTAGAATATGTAGCAGCAAATTCAGCGACTTGTCAAGCTGTGTGGTTAAGAAGATTATTGAAAGATATTTCAAATATTCTGAATGAGCCAACTCCAATCTACTATGATAACAGTTCAATGGTTTCCTTATAAAAAAATCATGTTTTCCACAAAAAGAGCAAGCATCCCTCCTTCGCACTTGGGAGGGGTCTACCTAACATCCCCACTAAAGAGAGTGCACACCATAATTGAGGGGGTGTACCCAGCATCTCTCACTGAAGAGAGTGCACATCATAATTTGTGGCAACCAAGGCTAATCCACTGATATTTTTTTGTCCCTTGAAACTCGTCAAAGGAAAAACAAATCGTATCAACTCTTTAATTGATTGCAATAAAAAAAATAAATCATATCCTCTTTAAATTATTGCAATAAGACAAAATTAAATATGATAAAATTAATTATAGTAAAAACAAGTCATTTAATAGTTAAAATATGTATTTTCTTTTAAATCGAATATATTATTTTAATGTAAATTTATAAAAATAAATAGTAAATTCAAGAAAATAAAAAATATATATTTTTTACAAATTTTAAATTTTCGAAATTTTCATTTATAAAAATTACATTTTTTTAATATAATAATTAAAAATTGAAAATGGATGAATGTCATGACTCAAATATTTTCACTTATAAAAATAAATATGTCAATATAATATTTAAAAATTAAAAAAAATTCCAAACAATCTTCAAATATTCGTGTGAATAACAAAGAATCTTCAAAATAGTCAAATCGTGGTTTCCCATTACACACGCGAAACATATATTTCGTGTATTCATGAGTCATTCATGTGCTTAAATACACTAAAATAGGGAGAATTCTCATAGTCCTACTCCCTCAAGAAGGGCCTATGTGCTGGCAATTCAATAAATTGGGGACAATTCATAAAATGACACTCTTGGGTTGTCTATGAGTGTTTTTTTGTTGGGTTCTACGAAAAAAAACCCTTGTAGTAAAGGTTTGATATTATTAAAGATTAAAAATAGAAATAGAGATAAAAAATAAAAGTAAACTTGTTTACAGGTGTATATATATTAATTATGTTAATAGATTTTTTTAATGGAAAAATAGAGTGATTTAAGTATGTGATAATTTTATCTTTAAAATAATGATTTTTTCGGTATATTTTTGGAAATCTAGGTTACAGTTGTCAAACCATAAAATTGTAGGTGCCCTAGGGTTTTTGAGAATGTTGCATCTATTTCTACCTTCAAAATCCCGATTCGAACACTTATAAATCAAGATTTTGCAAAATAAAAAATATTTGATTCCGATAAAAAAGGTTATTGTCTAGGCAAAATTATTGCCTCCCTAGAAAACACCATAGAAGAATATGTCTTCATGTATAGATGATAAATCCAAGAGTTATGTTGGTAGTGTAGAAATAAGGAGATAAACATGTGTTGAATGAGTGCAAGAATACCACTCCCAAAAGCTGAACTAGAGAAATGTATAAAAAGGGGTGAAAATCTACATTGGATGAGTGTAGAAACATGGTTCAAAACTATGTTGGCTTGAAATAGATAGTGGAATATTTTAAATTGTTTTTAAGATGGAGATGAAAGCTTCTAACTTAGTGTCTTGTGTACAAATACAATATATAGAAGCATAAAACAATTTAAAAATCTAAACTGTGATTAAAAATGTGAGAGGGAAAACTGACACACCCACAATTAGGGAAGAACATGTGGAAATCTTCCCTAGTGGAATTCCCAATCTATTTGTAATACCCATACCTAATTATATTATCCTACATTATTTTATTAGCCTACCTATTGGTTGATTGACTTTTTGTGCTTGATTGGAATAAGTATTATTAGTATATGTACGAGGTATGCTTATGCTAGTTACATACCCGCACCTTGCATGAATACATTAGTATTTGTTGGACACCTAATCCACTAAGGGTTGGTGTGGAAGGTGAACAGTCACCGGAGTCCAAGAGACCACTTGGTATGTGAGGACCAAGGGTCACAAAGAAATGTATAAATGTACATTATTGTCAATAATAAAAGCAATGAATGTTCCATCTTATATTTTCTCTTCTCTATATTTGTTTAACATGGTATCAAAGCCATGACGTGTGGCCTTCTCCACGGGTTTCTCAACCACTAATTGCATAGTCTTCTTCCTCATTGTGCATTTATGCATTAGTTTTTTTTCCCTTCAGACTTTTTCAACCCTGATGCTTGTCTACTATTGAAGCCAAACAACTGCGGGTGTTTTGAAACATAGGGTTGTTCTGGTTTTTCCTAGAAAGTCCATCAAAAGGATGAAAAATATACACACTTGACCATTTCATTTCTTTGCATACCCATATTTTGGTTAAGAAAACACTCATATCTCTCACCAAAATCATTGTCAAAACTCTTTCTAACGTCTTTGACATTGAACAAGTATCTATTTTTATCATTCAACTCCCTTCTTTGGCATTGTGTTCAATATTTTCAAAAAACAGAACATGGATTTGTGAAGTATTTGTTGTGACCAGTGAGTTATTCTTCCCTGGTATTTTTAAACCATTATGTACTAGACCTCATAGCTCAGGATTGGAACCTGACAAGGGATTCTGCGTAGGTTAGGGTTGTCCTCCAACGTCTTTTCCTTCCATGCTTATAGAAGGATTTCTCAGTCAGGGATGTCATCAAGTGCCTTTCCAGTTGATAGAGGGATTTCTTGACTAATTTGTTTGTATCTCAAAAAGATATTAGACATATTTCCTTGTCAATAACATGTTAGCGCTTTACGAGATCTTGGGCTTTAGCCTCATCTCACACCCCATATCGTTGTTCCTCCAATCTCTATCCATGTTTGTTGGCAAGTGTTGTTAAGCATAATAGAGTTGCTTCTGCGACGACAAATAATTTTTTTGTTAAACAATGGTGATGAATCCAAAGACAATAAATTAATATTTTCCATAATACCAATGAACCTATAGTGACTACGAAAAAGGCATCCTTCTAAACTTGTTTTTGTTCAGAACAATCCTCTATTTGAGGTTGAAATAGTCTCCCATCAACAACCATCAAGTAATCAAGTCAGTAAAGTTGAGGATGATCCCCATCAAGTACCCATTTCAAGAGAAGATTTTCATGCAAATTTAGAAACTCAGCTTTCACTTCCCAAGCCCATCACCAAACCTTGGGAAGATCTTGTCAACAAAAAGAAAATGTCTTGGATATGATAAGGAGGGATCCTTTCCTACTCCAGAATACTCAAAGGCCATCAAATTTCAAAGTGTTGAGTTTCTTTATGACACTTCATCTTCACCTCTTTTAGATCTTGATCCTCCAAAGCAGCCATAGATTGTTAAATGCCAACTGTTGGTACCATTCTATGACCTCTTTTTCCCTCCCAAAACATGACAATTACCTACCTCTTTTCATCATTTATCCCTCAAATGCCTTGGAAATTGATCAATTAATAGTCTTATAGTTGTTGAATTGCATTTAAATTGATTTAAGGGTTTTGTGTTAATAAATTAGGAGTTTTTGGGAAAAATGACTACAGGAAGTCCCAACATCCTGTAAATGGCTTATTGTTTGACATGTGGCATGACAGCCAGGCCAGAGCGAAAGGTATGGGTGAAAAGCGGAATGTCCAAGCATGGATGAGCACCTATCCCCCAGCGGAAACAACCCTCCTACATGCGCGGTCAACGACTGGTCAACTATGGCATGTTGGCGACAAAGGCAGCAACAGCACACAGTCACAGTCCAGATCGATTTTTAGTTGTTTCTTTTTTTATATATGTGTAAGCTAGGATAGAAACATTTTGTGTTTTGGTAACAGCGGCAACAAACACTCATGAATGTACATCCATTTTCAAGGGATGTGAACCATATGTAAATATAAGTCTGAACTCAGTTGTATGTTCGGTTACGTTTTTAGTTGTCGCTTCATGAACAGAGCTTCGACTTAATACAAATAAGACTTGCATTATAATCACAGTGCGTTGTTTTAATTCGGTGATCGTGGGATAACAAGATCAGTATACCAAGAACGCAGATGGGCCCTGCGTACATGGTATATTGTTGTCAATTTAATTGCGTTTACAGTGTCATTTTAATTGCGTTTACAGTCAGAGCATTTGATTGGTATTTGATATTGATATATATGCACAGTGATTAAATCGATGTTTATATTTATGTATTTATGAATGCGCTGTTTATATGTTTATGCATGCGCTTGAATAGACTACCATTTGGATCGTGAATTATATCCTGTAAGGGATTCGATCCAGGGTTGCCTTGTAAAGCACTGTCATGGACTATATGCTTACGATTTTCACTTTGCATGATTGTAATGAATGTTCATGAATGTCGAGTAGCATTGAACAGAGGTTTTATGTTTGATGTCTCTGTAAGGAGATCAAAACCTTTAATTACAGTGATACACAACATGTTATGAATTGAATCTTAGCTGATAGTGATACATAGTTTGATGCTTAGTTGACATTTGATTGATAGTTTGATATTGAATCAAATCATAGCATTGTAATTAGGAAGAGTAGGCTTAGATTAGATCCTTTATGTCTATATATTTTTGGCACACGCCTCTAAGTCTACGCACCCTGGTCGATAATAAATTTAGCCCAGTCTAGCACCCTAGAGAGGACACTACATTTTGGCGCCGTTGCCAAGGAGGCGTACTTAAAGGATTGAAAAAAAAATTCAATAAGCAAAAATAAACCAAAACACAGTTAAAGTCATGTTCATTTATGCCTAGGTTTAGAGACAATCAGGGTAGATTCATAAGAACCCCCCACCATTCAAAAACTAACCCATCATCATCAGGAGCAGACTCTGTAAATAATTCAACACCATCTGAGGAAAATACCATTCAAGCATTAGAGGATAAACAAAAATCAGGGCAGAGACTTTCTCTCATCGAAAGGCAAACTTTATTAACACATAAATCACAGAAAAGGGACTTTCCTAGGTTTGCCACACAAGGAGAAAGTAGCACACTGATTGAACACTCCCCAGAGACTGAACACTCTTTCCTTAATCGCCTCTTTGAAACAAGTGACTCTGATACAGAGAAATCTATTAAGATGGCTGAGGAAGGAGATGGATCAGTGCCACATCAAGGACAAAGAGATGAGGAAGAGTCAACTTTTCCTTTTCCCATACAAGAACCACAGGAAGATGATTAGATCAAAATGAAAAACATACCCCCATCAGTGCTACCTAATTTTTATGGTATGGCTTCAGAAGATTCGGACTCATTCTTGTTCGAGTTTCACATTGTATGTCGGACATATGGCTATACTGATGATGCCCATAGGCTGAGACTTTTTCCAGCGACACTAAAGGCATCAGCCTTAAGATGGTTCATGAGGCTTGGTGAGCATACTATCACTGATTGGGATG